>JALIZH010021441.1:0-15741 GCA_030522465.1 Rhipicephalus appendiculatus
TGGAGGATGAAACATTTATGAAATCAGATGTTAGAAAGCAAGTCTGGCGGCTTTCCTTTTTAGTTCTAATTTGTATGATAAAGTCAGATACATCTAAGTAGTACAAAAAACAGGAAAATGACAGATGACAGTTGACACACGAACCACTGAGCTACAGCTGAAGTTTATTGCCTAAGTTCAAAACAGCACTTATTGCCTAAGTTCAAACGCTCCCCCCCTTTCTCTCCTCTAGAAATCCTCTACTCTATGGAGCGGCGCCCATGTCCCACATCACCACAGCGCATGCGCGTCCCCTCTCTCTCCTCTCCTACGGTCCCCCCCCGTTCTCTCCTCTTGGAATCCTCTACTCTACGGAGCGGCGAGCACGACAGGTGGTGCGACAGCTGCATACTCCGCTGGGGGGCGTCACGGTAGTCCCGCGGTATGAAAATGACGGAGCGCGTGCGCCTAATTCTCTCTCCTGTGCAGCGCCGCGATGACCCCCCCCCCGGCCGCTGCCGCGAAACGGGAGCGGCGACGTTTCTCCCGCTCAAGCCAGCCATCTCCCCGCTGCTTCGCATCCACACAGGTGCGAAGCATCTTAGAGCGGAGAGCAATCCGGTGGTGGTGTGCGGCCTGACCAGCCTTACTGCGCATGCGCCAACTCTCCCCCCTCTCCTCGCGTGAGCGCGAGGAGGTGGGAGGACCCTCTCCTCACGTGAGCGCGAGCAGGTGGGAGGAGGTGCCGTGAGCGCTGCCTCCACTTCGTTTCTCCTCTCCCGTTTCTCTCTCTCTCCAGCGCAGCTGTGCGCTCGTATATAATGCGGCGTGCGCTCCTATAGAATGCGACGCGCGATCGCTCCGTTGCACTCTCCTCTGCAACCGCGCTATGGATGTCAACGTTGGCGCCAGTTGTAGCGGCAGCGGTAACGTAAGCTGTGACAGCAGCTCAAGCAGCACCGCTGATACACAACTCCACACACAAATCAAACATACACGGAAACATACAAATGGAAACACAAGTGAACACCAGCGCTGCTTCGCATCCCCACATGGTTCCCTTTAGTGGGAGATCGTGTAATTTTTTTAGGGGCGAAGCTCCTTAGGCTGTGGGTCTGTCCATCCTCTGTAGTATGCAGTAGTAGGTAGCCACCGTAGGTAGGACATATGTGGTGATGTCACATATGGCCCCACTACCGTGCCATATGTGACATCACCACTTTCCCTGCATTTCACCGATCACAAAGCGGTGATAATGAAGGGACCACGTAAACCACGTAAATGTTTGATGTTTAATATATACACGGTGTTTCACACTCTTTATATGATGTACTGGGCAAATTTCACGGAATAGTTTCACGGTTTACCGATGATTCCCTCCGGAGCTTTGCCCCACTCATCATCATTCACCCCGTGGATATGCTGTGAATTTTTGTCTAAGCCCATGCCCACAAGTGGAATATCTATATATGTCTGCATGCTTTTGCTTGCGTATACACCTGTAGATGTTAAAACGAATGCTTCAGTGAGTTGGTTCATACTTAACAATGCCTAAACAGCGGAATAAAGGCGGTACATATAGAAATGCGCACACATACAATGCTGAACTCACAAATATCGTATTGCTTCCAACACAAGCCCTTTTTATGACAGGAATGAGAGCAACAGAATGGTCTTTCCGTCTTTCTGTGTGTTCCGTCTTTTTCGCGCTGTTTAATCTTTCTTAAGCTGTCTATACGCTTCATATCATATCAACGTACTTGAAGGTACCGACGACACGTGGAGGGCGGCATGGTGTTGACGCATCTTCAACGCAGCGACCAAATTCGGTGTCGTAGCTTAGGCCACCGCCGCAGTCCTGGACAACTTCCAGGCCATCGGCGCAGATGCGGTAACTGTAGCACGAGGTCCTGTAGTCAGGGAAGACACCGATGCGGCCCTCGCACTCGTACTGGCCGTACGAGACGCCGTCGTTGGCAGCTACAGGGCCCGTTGTCTGACAGCCATGAATGGTGGGGTCAAAGACGGATCCCTCGGGACAAGATGATGTTGCCACCTGCGCCAACAACAATGTCATGAGAACGATATTGACAAAGAGATACGTTTTCTGCTGAAAACACGCTGCCATTAGGTGCTTCCGAATATTGGTAAAGAGGAAAGGATATCTTCCTGCGTCGACGTCTAAATCAACAACGCCGATCTGCTACTTGTAAAAATAAAGAAAACAGTTCGAGCAGCAAAACAAGGATAAGAAAATAAATGTCATATAGTGCCCACGAGGAAGCCATAACAGATGATAACCTGGTGCGTACCGTCGCTGTGCACCGTTTCCTTGCTGTCTGGTCACGCAGTTAAATTAGCAATAACAATAGAGTACTGGCCCCTTCTTTACAAAAATACCTGATATTCACCTTCCTGATCTCTCGCTACAGACAAATGAGCTGTACAAAACAACAAACGTGAGAATTGCAAGCAGGAATAATGACCACAAGTACGTGGTCACAAGGCACCGCCATTTCCCTGCCGCGCATGGCAGAAGAGAGGGTATGGTATTCAAGAATAAAAACAGGGGGGGGGGGGGGGGGGAGAGACAAAAGCAAGACGGACACAAACGAAGTAACCGCTTACACGCAAAATTAATAGCCAACTGCACTATAAACGCAAATGGATGGATGCGAAGCCTTGTTCAGAGAATATTGCTAAGAAATTTTTATTTCTTGTCACAGGAGCCTATCGTAAAACACCTTCTACGAGCGCGCAAGCCTACTTTTGTTGCCTCTTCATACTACAACGTTAATTGACTGGTGGCTTCCTTCTCTTCGGTGTATCATCTATTACGTTCAGTCACGTCTAATTCAGTGAATTTGGGCTCCTGGCGTTTTCTCCTTCAATCACTAAGTACAATAATTACATCAGAAGTCCAGTACACGGTACATTTCGATACAGTGTAGTTCCCTAACAAAAGCACACTACGTTACAGCACTGCAGTGCAGTACTCTAAAGTGCAGCACAGCCCTGAAGACTAAAGTGGCATTTAATGTCATGAGCTTACTTCTTCTGTTTGTTAATTTCTCACGTTACCGCGTGGCTATTTTTACCTCCGTGCTGCGGTTCCAGTTCCTTTTCCTACAGGTGTCATTGTCGCCTAGATTTTAAAATGTCTGCATCGCGTCTCCTGTTTTTGCCACGTCATAGTATGATCTATGTGTAGCCGATCGTCTACTTCAGATCATCAACACCATACAGGTGAACAAATACAGGGACCATATTCTGAGATGCAGTAGCGTAGCCAGAAATTTTTTTCGCGGGGGGGGGGGTTCCAACCTTACTTTATGTATGTTCATGCGTGCGTTTGTATGTGTGCGTGCATATATACGCAATCAAAACTGAAAAATATCGGGGGGGGGGGGGGGGAGGGTTTGAAACCCCTCCCCGAAATTTTCCAAGCCAAGGGGGGTTGAACCCCCCCTTGACGTAAATATTAGGTGGTGTGTTCCTTTAATAGAAAATACATAGATACGTAATTCTAAAGACCCTAGTGTTTCTAAGGCTGCGCTGAAAATGCGACGCTATGCACGAAAAAGCCTGGCAGTGGTCCTAGGTTCTGCACAAGCTCATGTTTCTCGACGCCACTGCCAGATGGCGTCCATATCTCACGCAGCGCCTCCTCTATTTTATCAATGCGAGCCAGATGCGGCCAATTCAACATAGAGGAGGCGCTGTCTGAGGCAAGGCAAAACATAGTAGTACGGCCGGCAGAATACTATCGTCTTTCGACGACATTTGCAGCGACGCACGCAGATACGTGGCCAATTTTTTTACACAACTGACCGTAAGTAACACGTATACAACAAACCTTGACGTGTCCAAGGCACGCGTAGAAGGTGTCTGCCGTTGTGCCCGGGTAGACACCGTCGGGACGACCCACGCACTCGGCGTCCGCGTACTCTTCGGCGAATGTGCACTTGACGTCCCCGATGGGGCGGCAGGACAGCCTGTTGGCGTCAAAGGCTGTTGCCTTGGGGCAGCTGCCCACTTTGAGCAGGACGCCGTCCCGGCACACTGCAAACTCTCGGCATCCGGTCAGCGGGAACAGGCCATTCGAACCGGGTGGGCAGGTGACGTCCGGCACCTCGCACGTTGCCCTATTGTAGAATGCATATGAGTATTAAAGCCTATCGTACGATAACTACCCTAGTTTTCATTTTTACTTGACTATTGGTTATGACTCTGACTGCATTACCAGTTAATACTTTAGGTCTAATCAGTCTGCGTCGTACACAGCTCTGCATTAACAGCACAGCAATATGCACTACCTTTCGATGCCGCATCGTCAAGACGTCAAGAGACAAGAACTCCTGTTAGACGACGGATTTTACAGTTCATTATGACATTCTTGTCATTGTCAGATGACATTCTTGCAGTGATAGGCGCAAGGTTCATGCTTTCTTACATTGAATATTGCATACACAATGCAAATCCAAATAGTAGGAATAAACAGACTCTCCAGCCACGTTCAGTCCTTAGTTTTTAATTTTAAAAACTGGTACTACGTTTCGAGACCCATTCGGTCTCTTCCAGGGGCACTGTCCGGCCGGCTTCGAAGCTAGCGCTTTTTCTTAGTGGTTGCCTCCTTCTCCACTGTCGTTCTTTTCGTCGTTCTTCTTACTGCGCTAGCTTCGGAGCCAGCCGGACAGTCACCTCCTGAAGAGAACGAATGGGTTTCGAAACGTAGGACCAGTTTTTAAAATTAAAAACTAAAGAATAAACGTGGCTGCAGAGTCTGTTTATTCATATTATTTCACCCAGACAGACAGCTCTCCGTCAACGATGTTTACCTTTAAATCCAAATCGGGAATAAGTTCAGTGGAAGATCGAAGCTTTCAGCGATGAAAAAATCCTTGAACACGGACTATCGCTGGAACCAACGTCTCGGCAAGTGGTGTTTTGACGTGTGTCCGTCAGCCGTGTGTCTGTCAAGACCTCCTTAGGCACGAGCGCGCGCTCAATATGCTGCACATGGAGCTCTACGCCAAGCCATGACGACGTCATACTTCAACACACGACAGCATAAGCCTGGCCGCCTATAGTGCTCCACACTTAACCCATTAGGTACCAGCGTGACCATATGGTCACGCAAATCCCGACGAAGCCTTTCAATTTATACAAGTTTAACAAACCCCGCCGAAACCACGGCAGTACGCCTTGTGATAGCTCAGGCTTCTCCTTACAGACACCATGTGGCAGAAGTTTTCTTTGTTTATTGGGGAGCTGCTAAAACAGATGCTAAATAGTGCTTCTACACTTCGGCGCGTCGGCATGCAACGTCCTTCGGGTAAACAGATTTTTTAGTGGTATTATTTTCTGCAATAGCGTGATGCACATGTCCCTGTAGAGTACTTGCACCATGCAATCTCCGGTGAAAATTTGAAGTAGATTAACGAAAGCCTTGCTCGCGAACAAGCGTGTTATTTTACGTGTTACCATATGGTCACGCTGGGCCTTTGGGCTCCCTATTTTGGTTAAGTTCGTTCCGTCGTTTTACGCTTCTTGAAGGGTGATTCGTTTCATGCTCCTTGAAGCCAGCCCCATACATTGACATAATAGGGAGGGAGAGGGGGGAGCAAAGTCAGCCCCATACACTGACATAATAGGGAGGGGGGGTGCTGCGACGACCCTTCGCCCCCCCCCCTAAAGTGGAACCCTGCGCATGCTTACGGTGACCACACAATGCAATAAATGCGACGTCGCCATGTGCATTGCATGCTTCACGTCATGTTACAACGAGTGCCCAACGAATCCCTAATTTTTTTCGCGATGTGTCACGTCCTTAAACAAAATTCGTCACTTCGTGATTTTTACTGTAGCCCAAGGGCCCAGCGTGACCGTATGGTCACGGGCCATATTTGGTAAACTAAGAGCTCGTTCACGACAGAATTTTCAGTGCGATATATACACATGTAGATACAATAAAAAATCACATCTGCTTTGACAAGGCTCGTAAAAAAAGAAACCGGTCCATAATGGGTTAAGGTACGTTACTATGGCGGCGATGAATATGGCAAGAGTACAAGAATTGAAACACTGCCCTAAAGAGACGCTTCCCTGCGCAGCTCTTGCTGTCACCTCACATAGAGCACATTATTTTATTTGCATCTCCCCGCTTCCTCCATTTCATTTTCTCTCTTATTTTTCGCCTAAGGCGCTTTGTCAAATTACACACGTGGCATCCATCACGCAGTCGAGAGACGCGTACGTGAAGCTCTGTTTGGCCGGTGCCCAGAAAGCTTTTGCGTCATGACTTACGCGAACCTTCGGCATCATCTATTAAGTGAAACTTTGGCTTAACAATAAATTACGGCGAAAATATATCCCTGCTTATATCGATGCTAGATGTCAGTGAATTAAGCAGAATTCAACGAAGAGTCAAGCGTCTCTAGCATAGATTGCGGTAAATTTTAAAGAACGCCATTGGGCCGCTAATACAGTTTCTAACAGCAAAGGATTGTGGGGTGAAAACTCCACAACTGAGCAATTTGTTTCCCGTCTGCCGTATTTAATATTTCGAACATTACAGTTGCACTGGTTTTGACAGCAACGTTAGCTTGCTTTTATTGACAGTTCGAAATCGCGCGATTGAATCCCCGCCGCGGGGGCAGCGTTTTCGGTGTAGGCAAAAGCGCCTGAGTCCCGTGTACTTCTATTTAGGTGCACGTTAGGAACCCCAGGTAGTCGACATTTCCGGAGCCCTCCACTACGGCGTCTCTCGTGATCATATCGCGGTTTTGGGACGTTAAACCCCAACAATTATCAATTGTTTCTTTCAGTTTCATGACGTCCCCAGCATTGCGCTATAGCTCTTGTCATAAACAACCAACAAGCGCAAGCCGCCACTCTTCTTAGTAGCTCTTCATGTTTGTGGCGGATTATTCAGCGTGAGTTTCACAATGAACGCCGTCACTCATCCAAGATGTCTCGTCGTAATAAAGCAACAATATTCATCTTTGATGGCTGTTGTATCTGATCAACCCGAGGTGCGACGCGAAGCAACCGGAGAGGGTCACCTACTTGTTCGCGTAGTCGCAGGCGAGCTGCTTGCGGCTG
This sequence comes from Rhipicephalus appendiculatus, assembly GCA_030522465.1. NCBI lineage: Eukaryota > Metazoa > Arthropoda > Arachnida > Ixodida > Ixodidae > Rhipicephalus > Rhipicephalus appendiculatus. The sequence continues at coordinate 7,084 of JALIZH010021441.1, forward strand.
AAGATGAGGTCGGAGGGGCACGCGAACTCCCGCGCGTTGCCGGCCACGCAGAGCACGAACTGGGCGCAGCCCGGAGCCGGATAGAAGGCGTCCGGCAGACTGGCGCACCCGTTGTCACCCTCGCACTCCACGCTCGTCGAGTTCTGGCAGCGACCTGCTTCGAAGAGTTGACCCTGCGGTTGACGGACAGACAGGCGAGAGGTTATCGATGCAAAACACTCAACCGCCGCGCCACCCGATCCCTTTCTGCCTTCAATGAATCGTTGCTCTTGTTTTTTCAAAACTGGCCCTGCGGATGACGGACAGGGGAGAGGTTATCGGCGACGGACTCAACTATCACGCAAGCCGGTCCTCGTGCCATCATTTTTTTTCTCCTTCTGCTCCTCCATCAATCTAGATCATTCCACGCACGGAGTGGACTAATCATCGTGGGTCTGAGAACCCATTCATCCCCGTCAAGATATTGTTGAAGCACATGGGAGATTAGGATCACTGCTTGAAGAAAGCTGATACTCTGCCCGGCAATTTTTTGGTCCTTTCTGATTGCCATTGGAGATTAGCACCAGCAAAGACGAGACAGCACAATTTTATAAGTGCACAACTTGCTCATTTGTTTTTTGTTTTCTTTTTTCGGAACAACATATACAGTGTTCAAGTCGGAAATACCGAGAATCGCGAACTATTGATGGTGCAAGTGCCATTGGTGTTCTGTTCGGTGTGCCGAATAAAAAATGTGTCATAAGCAGCCAGAGAAACATGGGACTTAACAATAGGCACATTTTCATTGATAAAAACAACTTACTTTTTACTTAAGAACAGAATGTTTATTTACAATTCACATCACGCTTGAATTATCTGCATGAATAAATTCCAACCAGTTGTGGTGCAGGATGTCTTTTTATGGCGAAAGTGGCCTCGGTGGTGACTAATAACATTTCAGAAAAAAAGAGACTTCGGTATTCAATTCCACCTTCGAATGCGTTAAAGGAAGAGACGTATAAGATCGTTGGGCTGCAAATGTCACGACTTTTTATGGTATTCAGAGGGAAATATGGTTGGACAGGCGGGAGCAATTGGAAGGTACTGCGTGCGTGCACGTCTATGTTCCGTCCCTATTTGCGCGGACTCATAGCGATGCTGCGTCAGTTATGGCATTCCCTAGCACAGTACTACGCAGAGACGGCGTTCCCTTAGATTGGGATGTGTATAATGAGGAAATGGTCGTGTATAATTAACATATAGCCTACGTTACAAAAACACATGGGGTTAAAGCTGAATCCGTAGGCATTTAACGTCATGACTCTATCAACTACTTCGTATCCATGCTTTATTTACGTTATTATTTTTTTTACGGGTACTGTACTGTACTGTACCTGCGGGCACAGCGCCTCCTCTCTTTCTCCATCCTGGCACCGGAAGTAGCGCCTGCATCCGCCGACGCGGTCAGCGAACACACCGTCCGCATCGCAGCGCAGCTTGGGGCAGGCCACTTTCGCGGCCTGACGGCAGCGGCCGAGGCGCCAGTCGAAGAGAAGCGAGTCCGGACAGGTGAGCGATGTCTTTCGGCCACCTGTCAGATTAGGTTGGGATTTCATTAGGGTGCACTGAACAACGTAACACAGTGAGGTGCGAACCATTGTATCAACCTGCCACGGGAGCCAGAGCAGCTTCCCAAGATACTCTTATATACTGCTCACAAACAGAGAGCCAGTATGAACACGCGCCGCCGCAAGCGAGCCACTACGCACTTTACGGTATAGACAGAAAAATCAGACTAATGCCGAAAGCCTGCCACGAGCTTTTGTGCTATGAGCTAAGCACTGCGACAACGGAAAAGTGGAAGGAGAATCATGACTAATAGAGTTGCGAAGGTTCTAGAGATTATCATAGGATCAAGATAAATTGAGTCCAGTTACGTTTCGGATAAATACCCTCACCTGATTTTCCCCATTACTACAGTAACTCTCCGGTAACGCAAGAGACCCATAATGAGGCACGCTGCAAATCACCTGCAGTCGCTATTTGCCAGAAAACAGCCAAAAGACTGCCGCACTTGCACGCTTGCAGTAGAGGCAAATTAGATGCGTGGCTGCCATCTCCGTTGGTGCTGCTCCCGTAATATTATGCACGCATAATTTGTTGTTCCCTTATGTTGTTCAATAAACTTCGACATTGACATGGCCTGGTGGCTTAACGCATCACACGATTAAGCTTGGAGTTTGCATCCGATTTTACGGAAGCAACCCATATACAACGGTGTCATACCGCAATGCAGCGTTTTTGTCACTACAAGCAGGTTCATCACATTCCAGACAGTCGTGCCCTCATCGGTGCTGAACGACTCGGATAATTCTGCGTTTAATTGGATATTGTCGTCGCGTGACCGTACAGAACTTTTCCACCCAGCGAAGCAACAAGACCGCTGTAAAATGTTCAAAAAGAAACACTGCACTTATGAAAACACACAAACTTCAGGTGATGGCTTGTTACGTTGCTTCGTCGCAGCATTTCAATATGGTGCGAACGATGTTCGGTTATTCAACAGCTGGCAAAAACGCGCAGCACAGTCACAGCGAAAGCTGGGAGAGCGGCCTTTCTGAACCTTTTTTAAACACTGTTGGGGCAACTACTACAAGCGCAATTGCATGGTACCCACTACGCCATAAATAATCATAATTTTTGTGTAGTGGGGTAGCGTCTACTATGCCATTATTCGTCATTCTTCGGAAAAGCGCGGTACCCGCTACACTCTTGTGACGCATTTATGTGCACTTTGTTGATGCTGTGGCTGACGACGATGAAGAATTATGCCTGAGGCTTTTGTGATGGGTTGGAGCATTGAACGACCCACTCGTTACGCAATTCGCATTGTGTGACGCCCGGTTCTTACTTTAATGCTCTAAAACGCTTTACAACACACGTTAACGCGATTCCTTACCCGACATGAAGCCTGCATAGGGTTAGTTTGCACCGCAGTTTCAAGCAGCGGGGTAGCTCAGTGGTAGAGTGCTGGGCTGCCACGCAGAGGACCCGGGTTGGATTCCCGTTCTGTCGTAGGTGCTTTTTTATTTAGTTAGTTTTTTTCTTATTTCGTGCGATATTTGTTACGGACACCGGCGGCGGCGGACAACTACGGCGCAGAAACGACCCGTGTTGTGATCTCATAACAGCTTTCGCTGTAAAAGCGCTTAAGCCTTTATCTAAACGCTGGCGTAGACAGCCAGAACAACAGCTTTAGTGCACGTATGCAGAAACCTTGAGTAATGCGACTGAGGCGTCATTCCAACGTTCACCAGCTGCCATGGAAATAAAACATCCCGCAGGCGGAACTCTATACTATCATCAATCTTAATGCAGTTACTTTTTTAATAGGTCTTACGAGTATTATCCATCCTTCTATATCCACTGGCAATGTGTCTGTTTGTGTGTTACGTGCCATCGTGTGAGCGTGAACGTACGTACACGCTGTCTCTCTCGCGCTGCTCAATGCGGAGCACGCGGAGTTGATTGATAGGTTAATTATTTCTGGACGCGCGGGACAGAAACAAACTGACAGCTTATTTTCTTCGTTCCTTTTGTTCTTTGAACAAATGATACGAAAAAAATAAGCCTTCACATGCAAGCTTTTATTAATTTACTACTTATATGCTGCGAAAGTATGTTATGTGTAATAAGTAACGTGACAGTTTATCCAGTGGCATGATCATTATTGTTTTACTTTATGTCTGACATCTACCAAATATTAGCGCTGGTGCAAGCCCTTAAAAGCTTAGTCCTTGCGTAGCTTCATTCCTGAAGCATACTGAATATACCGGGTGGTTTGTTTAGCCAATAGATAGATGTCAATGACTGTAACGCACCTGTCGCCTTCGCAGATGAACTCTGCGTCCAGGCGAAACTATTTTGCCACTGGTAAGCACACGTTCAAAATAATATGATAACAAAATGTTATATATTAACATTCAATCATAATTTTACTGTGGTTGTCTACATGAAAAACTGCGGAAATTGACAGTTTATGGCAGTCTTCCTTTAGAAACCTAAAAAAAAAAGGTTCCATGAATCCAGCTCATGAATCCAGAAAGCCATATGTGCTCTTTTACTTCTATGAACGACTAACATAAATGTGACTGACTAGGTACCTGGCTACCGTAAAATCCCGAGCAAGTGCCCTCCACCCTTTTTGTTAAGGATAATTAGACAAGATTTCGCGGGGGGGGGGGGGGGGGGGGGTAGCTTGATCGGTCGTAGATCAAAATCCAAGATGGCGGTGGAAGAGCCGCTCAGAATAAAGAATGCACACCCGTGCTTCTCATGAAATGCTTTATTGAATACGCATGCATTCACTGTTTTCATTCGCCCTCGTCGAGCGAATAAAAACAGTGAAAGAACAGTGAAAATGGTGGGAGTGGAGCAGGCCGCATATTTGAAATCTCCCGAAGAAGGCGGGGGGGGTGCTTGCTCGGGATTTTACGGTAAGCTGCACCATGCTTGTGGGACACAGAATCAATCAGAATTAACAGACAAGAAAGCCAAGGAAAGTATATATGGGGATGTTGTTTGTAGTAATTGTGATGTAAATGCGAAGAAAGAAAAGTGGACAACAAAACTTGCCGCCTGCAGGGACCGAACCTGCGACCTTCGAATAACGCGTCCGATGCTCTACCAACTAAGCTACGGTGGCAGTCACCCCCCCCCCCCCCCCCACCCCCTGTTCCACTTTATGGTGTATATATAGGAGAGCAACAAGCTGTCCAGGTGCAGGCACACAATGATAGTAGAATTTATTTGCGAAGGAAAAGAAATCTGCGTGTTTAGCACTGACGGTGAAAGACCTTTGGGTTGAAGCTGTGCATTGAGCCAACCTGCACTTTGTTCGATGATCTATTCCTTATCAAGCATTCTCAGATATGGCACGGACTGCTCGCGTGGGTCACTTTGTATACGCTCGTTAAAATCACACAAACTTAAATTTTCTGGCGCGAAGCACGTGACACATCGTCCATTGCGCAAGTCTTTTAACCAAATCATTCATGAAAAATTAAATTACGAGTTCTACACAACGACGCTTGTATATGTCAATGGTTCGCTGTCGATGACCACCAGAATCAAGCCACTGTTTAAACCCGGTGATAAATCCAACATAGCGAATTATAACGTGGGAGTGTCAGTTAGCGCCACTAGTAGCCATGATGGAGAGTGTGCAACACTCTTTTTTCTGTTAAATGCGAAGCATTTCTTAGCGAACTTCGGCGACTTTGAGCGTATCTATCTATCTATCTATCTAGCCGCCTACGACTTTGTGCTCTCCTGGCAGTATCGTTAATGAGATTTATACCAAAATTGGTAGGGCATAACATGACTGTATGGCAAACATGAATGACTGGTCATATCATGAAAATCATGACTAACTTGTCATGAAAAGTATGATTTACACGCCATGGCCATAGTGCTCCTGGGGCCGTTTTCTTAACTTGATATATCCAAAAATTGGTACGATGAGACATTAGTGCATGACCAACATAAATGAGAGGTGTAATATGAAAATCATGACCTGCATGTCATGTACAGCATGATTTACATGCCACGCTTATGGCGGGCTGACGGCTGTTTCGCTAGCTTGATATACACCAAATTTGGTATGGCGTGACTTGACTGTATGACGAACATAAATCCCAAGTGGTCATATGGAAATCATGACATGTCATGTGCAACATGACTTGCATGCCACGCTCATGACACTCTCGTGGCCGTTTCGCTAGCTTGATATACACCAACATTTTAAGGCGAAAACCTTTAATGTCTCATGCTCACGTCCGTCCGTCCGTCCGGTCGTCCGTCCGTCCGTCCCTCCAGCCGTTCCCTGGCACGGTGTCAGGTGGGCGCCGGGGCGCGCAAACGGACGCCGGTCGCGTTGGACTCTACAGCGCTCGCGCTTTGTTTGCGTAGCATCGCTGTGCCCAGCGTCTCTAATCATGCAGGGAGGGAGAACGCGCGCATCACGTTCCATTCTGACCGACCCCGTCTCAGTGGGCACAGGCGTTTGAGGAACACACTTAGGAATTGAGAAAGTGTCCGTCAATTTAAACGATGGAACGCGGATGGCGTCTGCACGATGCGCAAAGCGCGAGAATACGAACGCATGCGAAACGGAGTCAGATTGGTCTCGCGTCTCGCTGCGTTTCGAGGTAAAATATTAAGGGAACTGAAGTGGCAGGTGGTAACATGAAAATCTTGGCATGCATGTCATCTACAATGCCGTTTACATGCCACGCTCGTTGTGCGCTTGCGTCCCGTTCGCTAGCCTGATATACTAACATGTAAATAATGGCATGCACATTATGTACAGCATGATTTGTCTCTTGCTGGCTGCTTCGCATTATACCGATTCCCACAGTGCGTGGGATCTGCCGGTTTTTTTCTGCCTGCTGGCGTCAAGAAGCACGTGAGTCATCTAGACTCGTACCTTCAATCTCTATCTATTTCTCCCTCTCTATCCCCTTACTATCTGCCCCGCGAGTAGGCTTGGGCTCTGGACAAAAAGTCCAGTTAACCTCACTGAATTTCCCTTATTAGATGTGAAGCATCTTATGGCGAAGCTTAATCCGGTGGTGGTGGTGCCGCGTGCCCACCCTTACTGCGCATGCGCAAACCCTTTGAAAAAAATAAAAATAAAAAAACCTCCTCTCCCCCTCTCTCTCCTCTAGGCATACCTCCCCACGGCAACCACACCCTCACTGCGCATGCGCCTCCCCTCCTCTCTCCCCTCTTACACTCCCTCCTCTCTCCTCTAGGCATCCCTGCCCGGGGCATCTACACTCCCAACTGCGCATGCGCGTCCCGTCCCCCCCCTCTCTCTCCTCTCCTACGCTCCTCTCTCTCTCGCCTCGCGACGCCGACGCAGGCAGCGTCTGCTAGCGAGTTTCTTGGTTGAAAAAACCGACTGCTCGCGCTGCACAACCGTTCACTGGCCACCACGTATATATGGCAATGGATCTTGACCTCCAAGGTGGTGCCGGTGGGAGATTTCTCCTGTGCATTGTTGAACAATAAAAATTCGCAGCGTGCGCGTTAACTAAAAGCGGAGTGCGGGTCTCTGTGTCCAGTCGGAGTCTTCTGTCTCTCATTGCCCATTAGCAGCGATTGGCATGTTCCAGTAGGAAACACTGCTCCATCACTGCCTGCTTTGCGCCTCCCCAGTTTTCTCTCCTGCGCAACGCTGCGATGAGCGCCAGCGTCAACGCCGCCGCCAGTGTAAGCGTTAGCGCCCGCTGCTTCACATCTACACATGGTTCCCTTTAGCGGGAGATGGCGTAATTTTTTCCCTCCATCTCTTCACTGTATCGAGACTAATTTGTGGATGACGAGGACGGGTACCTCGGCAGAAGAAGAAGCGGCGACATCCGGAGCCGTAGTCCGGATAGACTCCGTCCGGCTCGGAGCACCTCTGCGCCTCCACGTCCGCCCTGGGCCGGCGGCAGTAGCCAGCGTGGAACTGCTGTCGCGGCGGACAACGCAGCCGGTGCGCGGCGCCTCCTCGGCACGCCACGAAGCCATGGCCGTCGCTGTCGGCGAACACGGAATCCGGCCGGCCCTCACACAGGCCTCCCGACTGCGACGCAGCAGAAGAGTAAATTTACAAGTACACTCAGACCTCATTATAGCAAAGTTGCACGTTACACTAAAATAAGTTCGTTATATCCAAAAGCTCGCTATAAAGGTATAATTGTAACACTGTATCTAATGCAAGACTATTCTTTATTTACTTCGTTATAACCGATATTTCGTTATATCCGGTTCGCTATATCCAGGTTTGAGTGTATGCTCAAATTTAGGGCGAGTTAGAATATGTACGTCGTTAGTCACCGCGAAAGCTAGACGAAGACTGTAATAAGAACGTGAACACAATATAGTAGTGCTTACTTGGGTCGGTTGCTACATGTTCAACGAAACGGGAAACAGCGCGAAACGCAGGACAATGAGAGAGACGGACCAAGTGCTCATTTACAACCAAAGACTTTGATTGTAAGTCAGCGCTTGGTCCATCTCTGTCACTGTCCTGTGTTTCGCGCTGTCTCCCGTTTCCTTGAACGCGAACACAAGCGCTGGCCAACAATATGGCGCTATCATGCAAACATGTGGCAGATATATACACCCCTCGCTGACGCTAAAACGGGAAAAGGCACAAACTGCTCCATAAGAAACCAGAGGAGTTAGTCAGGACTCCGGAGCACTAAACACCAAAACTAGCCAAAACCTGGGACTTCGACGCGGCTGAAAAAAGCTGATTTAATCGTGTCCTAGAGGTACGAACACGTGAGTCATCCCTCAAAAAATTGGCATGCTCCCGTTGGTAGCACGCAAGTACAAGAATATGCATATACGAATTTCTCAGAAAGCAAAGCTCTCTAGTTGACGAAAAATTCATCCTGATCGAAACTGTCTTTAACAATGCATTACACTATGATCGCACAAGAGTTCTTAGGTGGGCCAGTTGGTTTATGAGCATTGTGGCACAACAGCACAAAAACGGGAGCACACAGGACACAGTTTTGGACACAGTTGATAGTCAGTGTTGTGTCCTGTGTGCTCATCGTCCCGCTATCTGCATTGTTTTTCCAAAATGTTAAAAAAACTACGATGACAGTTCTTGATGTC
>JALIZH010021443.1:0-36124 GCA_030522465.1 Rhipicephalus appendiculatus
CAGAGCGGGAGGCTGACATGGCAAAAGACGCTCGTTTATTACCGCATGCTCTTTTTATGCTCGACCTGCGGGCCATAGTTGCTAGGCCACATGCCGATACAATCGTGACGGCTCGATAAACAGCAGCATGGTTTCCAAGAAGAACGATAGACGACGCCTATTAGCCCGAATCAGGAGCGTAGCCAGAAATTTTTGTTACGGAAGGGGGGTGAGAGGTTCAACCGCCATTTATGTATTTATTTATTTATTTATTTAGTTAGTTAGTTATTTAGTTAGTTAGTTAGTTAGCTAGTTAGTTAGTTAGTTAGTTAGTTAGTTAGTTAGTTAGTTAGTTAGTTAGTTAGTTAGTTAGTTAGTTAGTTAGTTAGTTAGTTAGTTAGTTAGTTAGTTAGTTAGTTAGTTAGTTAGTTAGTTAGTTAGTTAGTTAGTTAGTTAGTTAGTTAGTTACAATGCTGCCAGTCTGTTCTAAAACCATAGCAGGTGGGCACTATGTGAAGATGCTAACAACGGTCGTCACATTAACCATCAAGGATTACAGTAAAACAAAAGAAAGAAAAAATAACATCAGCTTTGCACTTTGCAGTTGGGCAAATTCACACTGCTTAATATGTAAACCAAGTACAAGTAAAAATATTATGGTAAACTAAAGAGTATACTCCGTATACATCGATAGATACAATACATGCTTGCTTGCTTAATTGGTGGAATTGGCAATTTTAAGATGCTAAGAGCTTTCTTCAATTTCAGGTTGAAACTTGTACAATGACTTGGCGTTAGTTGTGAGAGATACTAAAATGTTCCATTCATGGAATATGTTCCTTTGTATTAGCCCACTGCGCTTTGTAGCCCACTGCGCTGGTCCTTGTGAACTCTTCGTTTTGTCTACGTGTTGTGTGCGCAAAAATTTTCATAATGTATATATTTATGTTTCTTCACTTTATTCAGAGCTGTGCCATTTATAGTGCAGCAAAAGCGTGAAGGTTCTTTTTTCCTCGTTATCGTCATACAAGCTGCTTTTTTCATTGATTTTCATGTGCCAGTCTGAGCACCATTCTGTTATAGGATAGAGTGGTTAAGCTAAGAGAGAAGTGATATTGTTCATTTGTTACAGTCATCCGCGAATAACTTTATTTCACAGCCTGCATTGGTTTTTTATGATTAATATACCCGAGAAATAACCGCCCCAGAACGGAACCCTGGCACACTCCTGTTGTAACAGTCATACTTGATGCAATGTGTTCGGAAATAACAAACTGAGACCTATTGAACAAAAACCCACGCACCCAAGCAACAATTTCTCCCTCTCGGATAACGCTTGTTTCTTATTTAGTTATTGCTTGGTGCGACGAACACCAAGCTAATAATGTACGTTCGTGCGTCTATATATATATATATATATATGAAGAAGAAGGTGTCCTTGGATCCAGCAAATGCAATACTTCGAAGTAGAGGACGTGCAAAACGAAAACTTCGTTTATTTTTCCAACGTTTCAGCCGGGGCCCGGCCTTCATCAGGGCCAGCATCCCTGATGAAGGCCGGGCCCCGGCTGAAACGTTGGAAAAATAAACGAAGTTTTCGTTTTGCACGTCCTCTACTTTCGAAGTATTATATATATATATATATATATGCAAAACTGAAAAATTTTGGGGAGACTTTGAAGCCTCCTTTTCGCCCTGGCAATAGTAATAACTCGAATATACGGATAGTATGTTATTCATGCTTACAAAGTATGGTAGCAATAAATGATCAGTACGTGTAGAATTCTACTTCTGCGAATAGTGCATTTACAACGATGGAGTAAATTAACATTTTCCCCCAAAGTACGACACTTCCCGTGTCCATAACACGAGTATTAGATTAACGCGGTCAGCACGTGTCGTCCGCGATCCAGATGCATGAAAAATAAGAAACTATTTTTTTTTTACATCCTGTTTCTGCGCGTCAGATCCTGACGATTTAGGATAGCATGCTTTTAGACTCGGGTCTATCTGCAGCTGCTACATGGCAGGTAAAATCATTCATACCTGCGTGAAAAAAAGGAGAAATTGCTGCCATTGTAGGCTTATCACAGGCGTCTGTCGTTTCCCCCTCATCGCACAAGACAAGACTAGGACTGACTGGCAAACGACTAACTTCGAACAGATTTATTTTTAAAGCGTCACACCTATAATAATGAGTTGATGAAAAATTTCTGCAACCATATTTGTCACACTTTACATCAGATACAATGAACTGTGCACAATAAAAGCCGGCTAAAAACTATAATTTGGGAGGTAATTTAAATTGCCCTTTACGCAGAGTAATCTACGGCTTATTATTAATATAATTTATGTATTTCGGTCTAATGACTGAGATCATTTATTATCTTTCTAATCATACACATCTGTGTTGTGAGCAAACATTAAAACGCTATTATAATAGCCACTGTTTTCGCAAACTACTCACTGGCGAGACTGCACGCTTTCTTGCTGCAAGCAAGGCTAGCATATATAGAGCTGCGTCAGCCTATGCGGCCGACGCTGCTGCAACACACGCCGCCTTACGGCCGCGATTTCGACGGCTCAAATATTCCTCAATATGGTCAATGAGCTATCTATGTGAGCGTCTAGAAAACAGTTATAACCCTTCCTTTCTCGCGCGGCCGGCGTTGGTGTTTCGTCTGAGCCTGTAGTCATTTGTTTTATACAGAGTTCCCCAGCTATTTCTAGCAAGAGTTTTAAACACGCTCAAGGACGACGCGACCAAATGCATGCTGCTGACTGTTGCCTGGAGTAAGTCAGACTATTTTTGTGTTCTAATTAATTGCCTAATTAGGCCGTTTTAATTAACTAACTTTTGAAGCGACGAAACTGGACCAAAAACTACAATGATCAAGTTGTAGATCGGTGTACAAAACATCCGATTACACAGCTTCGAACTTTATATCTGTCAATTATTATCGCTTTTCTGCTCACTACAGATGTCCGCGAAATAAATAAAAAAATACCACCTGACAATCCCACATGCGCGCCTACGCGCGCGCGCGCCGTGATTCTAGCGCTTTCTAATGCTCAGCGTACGAACGATATCCTTCCCTAGCGCCGGTTCATTACAGCGATAAGCAGACGCAGCGGTTATCGCTTTTCTTGCCTCTAGCAAAACGTGTTCATCGCACAGCCACCTAAATCGTCGAGGCCCTGTCGAGACAGCACAAGCGAACAAGTGCTATCTATGGTCGTTTGCATGCGGAACGTTAGGGAGCACTAGAATCATCGTGCGCACTGGCGCGCGAGCGGACATGTCACGTGGTATTTCTTTTTTTTTTTTTGTATTTCGCGGGCATCTGTAGTAGCCTAAGCCAAAAAACACTAATAATTAACAGATATAAAGTCAGAAACAGTCTCATCGGACGTTTTGGAAACCGATCTACAACTTTCTCATTGGAATTATTGCCCTGCTTCATACCTTCAAAAGTTAGTTAATTAAAAATTCCTAATTAAGCAATTAATCAGAGCACAAAAGAACGTCTGACACACTCCAGGCAATAGTCAGCAACATGCATTTGGTTGCTTCGTCACTGAGTGCATTGGCGTATTTTTAAACCCTGGCTAAAGATAGCTGGGGGCACCCTGTATATTGGACAGAAGAATAAAATGCATTTTGTAATGGTCCGTATGTATTGTCTGCCATTGAGCAGCTCAAAACTCAATAATTCGAATCGACTGCACTACAGCGGCGCAATGTAATATGATCAAGGACTGGATTCACCATCAGTAATGAATCAAACCCACGTGAGCTCTGCGCGGTGTTTAGGTAAATTTAGAAAACAACTTTAACACGAACTTGCAGCTCCGACAGCAGTGTTTTAACGTTAGGTACGTTTCACCAAGCCCGAAATGTTGAGAAACTGAAGCGTACGCACGTGTAGCCGAAGCTGTCGAGAACGGATACTTTATCGATGAACCAGGAGTCCTTCCCTCCGTAAATCCATCCGCGATATTTGGTGTATTTGATGACTATTCTGGTGATGTTGACGACAGCAGGGTGGGCGGCGACGAGCACTTTCTCAGCTTGGCCGCCTTTCAGCTCCTGGGAATCACTGAAGCGGTGAAGCATAAACCATAAAACTTACTACGATATTTCGAACAATTTCACAGTACTCAATTTAACGAAGAACTAAGAGCACCACTTAAGAGAAGATACAACATGGTGGGTGTTTCATGAAAAAATTTTAAGCGATGAGAGCGAAATCCTCCATGTGCTGTGTGATGTCAGTGCAAGTTAAAGAACACCGGGTGGTCAAAATATTCGAAGCCCTCCACTACAGCATGCCTCATAATCATAACGTGGTTTTGAGACGTAAAACACCAAAATTATTATTGTTAGCCGGTCAGAGCACACACCACAGAATAGAGAGTGCGCTAACATTGAAGAGTTTTCGTATTTTGTTTTGGCGAGTACTGAGAAGTTTTGTAATTGTTGCAAAAAAAAAAAAAAAAAGATAAGCAAAGTTGAATAATAATGAGGGAGCATGCACGACATGCAGTACTTAGCGAACTGAAGCGACTAATATGGTGACGTGTGCAATAAGAAGTGAAGCTAGTGAATTGACGACATACTAGGAGACACACAGCAACTTCTGAAAAATTCTCCTGAGAACGAGCGTTGAACCGCGCTGATGTTTTAATTGATTTTTTTCTATGTACCAATTTTCAACACTGAGCCAACTATTGATCGACATCTTGACCGCACAAAAAAGACGAGGACGGAGGGAGGTACGACGACACGGGCGGTACACTTTCAACTCGTTTATTCATGGAAATACGTAGAAATATATAGCAAGTTATGACATGCGCAGACACAGTTGCATCCGCTCATCAGCCTAGCGGGGCAACCACTTATCGAAGAATCACATTTCTGATTCAAATAATCTAATAGATGTATCACTGACACAGGCATCACTTTTCTTTCTAATAAAATAGGCTTCTAATAGCTCTCGAGCCGTTTGATCTTGGCTTCTGCCCAGAATCTTTATCCCGCGAAACCGTGGTTCACACGCACAGTCTTTACAGTGCGCTGGCAGGTGCGCCAAATCGTCTTTTTTTTAACTTTTGTTCATGTTCCCTGGCTCGATCATTCAGGCACCGCCCCGTCTGCCCTACGTAGGACTTGCCGCACGTCAGGGGGATTTCGTACACGACTCCTGTAGAGCATTTAGCGTACGGCTTTGCATGGTTTTTTCCACAGCCGTGCCTTCTTTTAGGTTCTCTGGAGGTACGGGGGGCAGAGCCGCGCCAGCTTGAAAGGCGCTGAAAAAACAAGGGGGACACCGTACCTGCCTGCTACCTTCCTTAGGTTGTGGCTAACCTTATGTAATAAGGCACCACTTCAGGTGGAAAAAGTGGTCGTCATCATCCTTGCCTCACTCCTCGAACCTTTCACCTTCTGCAGGAGAGTTTCCACCACTGGCGTCACCATCGAGTCAGGGAACCCAGCCGTCTTGAGACGGGAAATCTGATTGTCAAATGCATCCTGCATTTTGTGAACTCATGACTTCCTGAGAGCCGACTCTAAACAGAGCAACGCAACTCCCGTTTTAAAAATCTTTGACTGGGAAGAGTCATACGGCACCAAACCCTTCTGTGCCCGAGCAAAATACTGCCAGCAGACATGCCCATTGCCAAAAGAAATACTTAAGTCCAGAAAACGCAGGGTATTCTCAAGTGGAAGCTCATGAGTAAAAGAGAGACCTTTGCCAAGACGTTTAAACATATCCAGAATGGCATCACAGGTAGTCAATGTTCCTTGCCCATTAAAAACAATTAAAAAATCATCCATATATCTAAAAACGTTTAAAATGTTTAAGCACGCATCGCTTCTAAATGACTCCTCAAGCGCCTTGTCAATAGAGGCTAAAAATATATTACACAGTAGCGGCGCAATACACGACCCGATGCCGATGCCACACTTCTGCAAAAAAAAGCTGTTCGTCAAAGCTGATAAAAGTGCTATTAAGATAGGTCTCTAAAAGCGTTAAAAATGTTCCACCGAGATACCAACTGCGTTCTGGAAAGGAATCGAGCCATTTTCGTCAATGCACACCCTAACCACCCTAAACAGATCGCTATGTGGGATGGAATAAAAAAGATCTTCTACATCTACAGAAAATGCTGGCCCTATGGCCTGGTTATTCATAAAAAAAGGCAACAACATCGTCCGAGCTTCTAGTCAAAAAGGGATCGGTAATAACAAGACTCTTCAAACTCTTAAGAATGAAGCGACTAACATGTAGCTGCCAGGTTCCACGCTCGCTAACAATTGTTCTGAACGGAATATTGGGCGTATGTGTCTTCGCCGTGAAGAAAACACCTAGCGCCTTGCTCGAAGTGATACTGATGTATCTGGCTAGTCTATCTAGGTTAAAAGACTTGCACATATTTATAACCTTGCTCTTTACCCTAGCTTCAGAGCTTTTTATAGGTCTAAAATTCTTCCACAAGGCCTCAGAGGCCTTCGCGCCTCCCTCCGTCCTCGTCTTTTTTGTGCGGTCAAGATGTCGATCAGTAAGCACCAACTAGGCCAAGAACAAGCTCTTCTGGAGCCAACTATTAATTGCAACATCACAATGTGTGGCCGAATATTTTACATCCAGTTCAAGCTATGACTTTCTGTAAAAATTTCCCGCTGTGTTTGTTCACGGGCTTCGTTTGTACTTAGGCAGGGAAAAACAGCGCAAAAAGGACGAGGACGCAGGAACACAGTACATTAGACGAGCGCTGACCAGTGTGCTGTGTTCCTGCGTCCTCGTCCTTTTTGCGCTGTTTTTTCTCCGCCTAAGCATGTACCAACTCGCCCAAATCAAAGTCTTGCTTCGTTTCTACCTGTTGTCTTAAACAGAAATTGGTTTCAGATTTTTATATATATTGTCTCTTAGATATGCGCCCGCATATCCTCAATCTACCGCCCAATACGAGAATGGTTCTCTAAGAAGTTGTGTGCGTGTCTTCGTTGCTTCTTTATACGCCCAAGTCTCATGGAACGTGCATGATTATGAAACGGTGCAACGAAAGCACACGCAACGCTGACGATTGAGAAGACAGGGTTCCGGACTCTCAGTGAACATTTATTCACTTCGACACACACTTTTATACTCACACATGGGCATCAATTAAAGCACATTAGTTGAGAGTCCGGCGTTTGTCTTCCTGTCTTCTTCGTCGTCAGCGTTACGTGTCCCTTCGTTGCGCCGTTTCATATTCATGAACCCTTACCTGCTCGCCCAACTATCAGTGCCTCATATAAAGGCCTTCTATGCACATACAGAAGACGTTCACTACAAAATAATTTAATAAGCGCACACTGCAAAACGATCAGAGACCACAGTTATTTTCCCGTTAAGATGAAGGACAGAGTCGCACTAATACACAAGTTTTTTAGCCATGCTGTGGTACGAGTACGAATGAGTATGTAGCCATGCATTAATTATATTCGTATCGCAAAACCATGCCAAATTACTAAGCGGTATTATCATACGTCTCAAAGGTAAGAGTATAATAGCTAGCCCTCTGTATCACACTCCTTTTTTCAGAAAGAACTTTTCTATCAACATGCCCTTTTCGTGGCACAATGCAAGCATATCTGAAGCGCATTGTCACGTCCACGTAAATGAAAAGCTAATAAATGTTTACTGAAATACAAATAGACGCAAACCTTCGAGGAAGAAAATTAGAGGCAGAAAAGAAAGGGCGTCACTCGCAACTAACTTTATTCTCAGAACATCAGCTACTTTAATAGCCGTAGCAACTATGCGCGCGCACATCACCTCACGTGCTCGTCAAAAAACACTCGATAAGATTGACAAGAAATGACAAAAAAAAATCGATTAAACAAAAAAGATTCGAAGAAATCAAACTCACCACCACGCAGAGCAACAGAAGTGTCACTAACACATATGTCTCCCTTCTTTTTAATGTAGTAAGCTTCCATGATTTCACGCGCTAATGTATCATTACTCTTTCCAAGAACGGAAACACTGGAAAACCCGGGCTCACACTTACAGGAACCACAGTGCACCGGCAAATGTGCCGAAAGTTTATTTTTCACGGAAAGTTCATGCTCCCTAATTCTGTCATTTATGCACCGGCCTGTCTGGCCGACGTAAACCCTACCGCAACTAAGCGGGATCTCGTACACCACGCCAACCGAGCAGGCGACATACGGCCTTGCGTGCCTCTTCCCACACGGGGAGGGCCTCGGTGCAGTCGAAATTCGTGGGCACAGGCTCGCCAACTTGCGGGGCGCCGAGAACACCATAGGTACCTTGTACCTGTTAGCCACATTCTTAAGGTTGTGAGCAACCTTGTGCACATATGGCATAACCATGGGCCTTTGTTCCATCGGCTGCCTGTTTCTTCTTGATCCCTTCAGTTTTTGAAGGAGGGTTTCAGAGACTGCAACAACGACAGAACTAGGGTAGCCAGCTGAACACAGCCGCGTGACCTGATTACTGAAACTTTCAGTAAGCATGTACCAACTAGCCCAACAAAAAGTTTTATTATTTTAAACTAATAAATGTAACGCGAACGTTCTTGAGATTGCTATGATGTTCTCGGCTTCTTATTGTCCAGGCAAGCCTTCAACCTAAATACAACTCGCATTTCGTTCGTTTGTAATTTACTTACGCACATCTTGTATTAGGTCATATAGGTTTACCTACAGAGTAACCCCAGATGTTCTAGAAAAAAACGTGGAACGTTTGCATCGCGTATTTGTAGTTTTAATGTTCTTCAAGGCAAAGTTCCTTCTTGCCAACAAGAAGCCCGTAGAGATTTTCTTTCTCGAAACACGTCAGAAACTTCACCGGAAAGTGTTGTACAGGGAGCTGTGGCATGGCACTTGATGTCATTTTGACTTGTGAGTGCGCATTCCTTTCAGGAAAAATTATTTTTACATTTGAGAAAAGCAAAACTTCTCATTTGTTCGTACACTTAGAATAAGGAGCTTCGCAAACTTGAAAGCATAAACTGCGTTTTTGTCAGCAAGATGCTCTCAAAATACCATAGGTAGTGCCCTATAGCAATTTCCATGCCTCCGAATATGCATGCCTGTAAAAATACAGGACGCGAGCATTGCATGTACGTACTGCGTACGGAAATAGCATTCAAAGTGAAGTTTGCAGCATCTCTTCTTTGTCGCTACCTTAGCAAATTATGCACAGCTTAACAATGATCTCTTTATTCGATGTGCAAGCTTTACAAACCAGTTCCATATAGTTCACTACCCAAACTTTTTTAAAAGAATAGCTCGCTACATGCAGTAATGTCGTCTTCCGTGAAGCGGATGCACTCAATAAAGTCAATCCGCCGTTCTTCGGTAATTTGGCAATATTTTTATGTTGACTCTTCGTACGTTATCAGCATTGAGTATGCCGCTAAATGCAGGTCTACAGTGGTCGAACTATTAACAACTTACGTTGTTACGCTGAACGTTTCGTTGGCGCCCGACTCGGCGAAGAGTTCCAGCTCAATTTTGCCATACGATGGTTCTTGGCCAGCCGAGCTGTTGACAACTAGCTTGTATTGACTCGCTGAAAAAAAATAGAAAGAAACATCGGAGCATTGCTTAATGAACTGATATTTGTATTTCTACGTCAAATTTCCCACTAGACATTACTGAGATATTACTATCACGTGTTTTAATGACACGTAGTGCATTTAGTAGGACCAACTACGAGTCTGTTGTCTGCAATCAATAGATTTTTTGAAGACCACTTCTTCATAAATTAATGTCACCTCAAAGAAGCAGTAATAAAAAATCTAAAGCAATATTCCATAACCATAAGAGCAGATATACAGTTCTATCATGCATCTGTGAACAAGCATGCTGAAGCAGAAAATACCGATATATTGTTTGGAGGTTGCATCAAATTGCTGGAACGTCCAGGAATGACTTGAGGAACCCGTACCCCTAAATTAGTGTTTATATACAATGTGATGAGCGTCATAAATAAGGAAATTCCAAGGGTTCAAGATTGTTTTCCATACACTCGTACAAGTGACACGCTAAGAAGCCAAAGGATTATAAGAGAACACTGGTTATGTTTGATTACGAACTAAAAGCATGTATTAGCATGTATGATTACGCATGTATGTATGAGCATGTATGAAAAGCATGTATGATTACGAACTAAAAGCATGTAATACACACTAAAAGTGTGTATTATGTACCACACGCATGTGATTACGCTGTGTAGTGAATGCTTGTATGGTGATGGAGGCCTAGTCAGGTGACGTTTCTTGTAACGTCACCTTTTGCCACCAGCACCATGACAATCTTGTATTGTTGCACAAAATAAATAAAATAAAAAAAAAGCATGAAACTGACGTGAAATCATGATTTACGGAACGGTAATTAGGTATACGCGGGGACCGAACTGGCATATCCGTTGCATTGCGCGTGCTCTTGTATGCCTTGCGAGTTACCGCGGGTCTGGCGTCATTTTCTTGGGTATGTGTGCGTGTGTAGTATGTTCGCTCTAATGATGGTGGCCCTTTTAGCATCTCTTCTGAGCAGTGATTACATAGCGCACTCTTTTGTGTTTCTTTAGTGTGAGGCAATGTGTCTGCTGTGGCCCTGAAACACGAGATTTATTTATTTATTTATTTATTTATTTATTTATTTATTTATTTATTTATTTATTTATTCATTTATTTATTTATTTATTTGTTTGCTTGTTTGTTTGTTTATTTAGTTGATGTACTGCTATCCACACGTGTAATGAGCCATTTCTATGATTCTCTACTCCCGTTTTCTGATCAATAGTTTAAATGCGTCTTGCTTATATGTACCACTGACCAGTTAATACTAACATTCCTATTGAAAGGCAAAGCCTCGGAAATATGCACGCTTTCCGCGGCAATCTTGATCATCGCCAATCATCGTCCTTACGGTGGATGCGTACAAACTTTCAACACCAGTGATCACATCGCGCATGAGATTAATACTAGACTAATGTCCACAAATTTTGTTCCGCTCGGTCGTAGCGAAAGCGCAGTTTACAGCATTGTCGTACAGGCTTCTATTGGTCACGTCCAAATTTTAAACACTGTTGTTTGCGCATTAAAATATGTCTATAACAATATGTGAAAAAAGGAAGAAATTTCTTTCCTTGTGAACATGTCTTTTTTTCTCAACAGCAACCTTTTACTTTCAGTTAGGCACAGGGATGTTTTCTTCGCCACTGAGAAATTTATCATAGAGACTAAAAGAATGTCTTGATAAATTATGCCTGGTTTACTTGATTTATGTGTGCTGATTGGCCATTCAGATCAATATCTTGTTTACTATAGCATGAGTAGTTTGACCTCTACAACTTAATGCAAAAATTCACCCTCTACTCTGCCAATCCACTGTATTAGGTATGAGCCAACGTCAGATGTCGAGTACGACAACGGCATGAGCTACGGTAATTTCGGTGGCACAGTAGACCCGAATTCGGCAATCTGTGACGCCATAAATATTTCAGCGCATCCGCGATGTAGGCGGACGCATTTGTGTAGTACTAGCTGTGTAGCATTAGTTCATAAAATAACATTAAGGTACTTTACATGAACTACGTTTTCTCAAATTAAAAATTGGAGGACGCTTGAGCTTCGCCTTCAAGAGTAGATCGCGATAACGAAATCGGGCCTCGTGCGCATCACCTTCTGAACTCCTAGACTGCTTCGGTTGTCGGTGCATGCCTCAACCGTGCCGTAAGGAAACGAACGACTGGGCGCGTAACATTGGCCGTTTCATATTGTCATTCAATGCCTATTGCAAGCACAGTTGTTAAGTGCCCACCTAACAACTGTGCTTGTTTAGTGGGCAACTTGTTTAAGCGAACCTTCTGTGCATATCACAGAAAAAGAGTGGATGTTTCTTTCAGGGTGTGGCTGATTGTGGGGCAGATGATAGGCTTCAGGTTGTGGCGTGTGCGCGTGCGCGGGAGGAGGTATTTAACCATTTGTGGATGCGTCAATAAATTGGTTGTAAAACCGGCGACGGTGTGTGCTTGATTGTGCCTCTTCTTTCGTCCTTGTCCTAAGTTTTCGCTGGTTTGTTTTCGCATTTAACTATGAACCAACCGGCCCAGCTTTTCACGCTTCTTAAGTGCCCACTATGTCGCAATTATTCCTTTTGCGAATCAGCGAAGGACCCACGACGCGTCCGTAGCAACACGCGAACCTACGCAGCTGTTCACTTCGCTAGTGGTTCTGCTGATGACGATGATTAAATATATCTGAGCGCTTTGTAATGGGTGGGCCTTTAAACAGCCACTCGTTGCTAAATTCACATCTTTTGACGACTGGCGCGATTCTACGCATCTGCCACGCAATAAATGATACGTTACGTAGACTCCTTCCATTACATGACATTAAGAGTGTTTTTTTTCCCTAGCAGCGTCAACAAATATTGTCGCTCTGTCGTAGAACACATGCTTGACACGCGGACGGCCTGGGTTCGATCTTCGCTCGGACCCTGAAATTTTTATTATTTATTTTATTTGCATCTTCCTCGACTTTTCGGTCACGGACAAGATGATGAATTTTCATTTTTCACTCACAACCAACGAACCCCCACGCCGACGACGGAATTTCAGTGAAACGGCCTTTTTAACGGTATCGCGTTAATCTCACGCTTGTTTTACAACATACAAACGTATGAACAAGCCCGTCGGAAAGTGCAATTCCAGATTACTTCGGATCGCAAATGACAAACACTAAGCCCCGGTATCCCATTAAAGGACCTTGCAGCATATGTTGTGCCGGAAGCATGCTCAGGGCATGCTAAATAAGTTTCGTTTACATTTTATGCAGTACTAGAGCGACACCTGAAGGAAAATATCTGTGTGATCACAACATACGTCGCTTAATGAGCCAATCAGCCAGCGTAATTACAATTGATTCGGTGGTTGTCAAGATCAACAACTGCACCTCGCCTATGAATGTAGAAAGGCGCTTAGAAAAAAATTCGAGGCGACCCCAATCCTTTACTTAGTGTCTGCCCTTACAAAAATGGATATAGAAGGTCTATAAACTATCTAAATCTATTTTTGTAAGGGCAGTAGGGGCACTCGCATGTCGGTGATCGTGTGCCCTGCTGTACTCCTTGAGTTAAACTTGCGCAACGCGCTGTCGACGCGGATCTCAGAAGCCACGTATAAAGAAGCGTGCACTTGAGATCCCAGATGTTCACAAGAAAACCGTCTACTCTTTCAATGAGCTCATTCAATTAAATTTCCTTAATAATCCTGACAGTTTATTGGCATTTATATTAAGTAGATTTATGGTCTGATATCATATGTATCCAATATAACTCTTATATTCCATCGGAACCATCGATCATACCAGCTTTATTATTTAAAACAGGTTTTATGAATATTCGTAAAACCAAAAATAAACGGCGGCCAGGAAGCTTTTGGAATAGCAACAAGATTTTCACTCGTTGCTGGTGCCGCCAATAGGGTTTTTTTCTCCACATATAAGTAGATATCTGCTGGCGGTGCGCATTGGGATTTTTTATATTTTTCCTGCTTCTCATAATACTGACCACAGAAGGGCGGCTCCTGGCGAGTCATCAGGAACATCCGTCCGCGTGCTCGTGACCGGTCTGCAAAGTATCCCATGTAGCTGCAGTCCGTTGGCCGCTCGCACGGAAAGCATTCGCCGCGCAGGAAGTGTTCGTAGGTGGCGCAAGAAAACGCTGGAAACGGACACTGCGGGTTCGCCGACTCTGTGAACAGCTGAAGTGCGCGGCGGTGGTGACACAGGCTCTGCCAGTGACCCCCCTGCAGGTGGCAAATGGATTATGCAAATTTCACAGTTTCTATTAATACGTAAGTCTCCATTACTAAAGCATTGCAAGAAAAAGTGGCACCACATTTCACTTAACAAAATATCCGTGAAGTCTGTACGTTTATCAAGCGGCTTTCTATATTCCTCGTTTCAACGCGCATTGCGTAAACGATTTTCGTTCTCTCTCTTTGCCCACGAATTTTAATTCGCATGATCTATGCTTGCTATAACACGCAAGAGACAGCGATAAGTTAAAATATGTCATGCGTCACATGAATGGTCGGACGCTCATCTACCAAATATATTTTGTGGTCTTGAGATGATTGCCCCTGCAAAACTAAACAAAATAGATATGCTGGCAACATTCCATTAGCTCCAGTCAAGATCCGCTTCTTCTACATGAGAAGCCAAAATTGCTTCTATAGCGCTGCCAAAACTCGCAATTGGCTGCTCTCCTCCATCGCGCGTATTTTTTTTTCTTCAAAGTCATTCACACTATCACTACTTTAATGCAAAATTATTTCGGACAGCTCCTATTGTTGCTATGTCGGCGGCTTGATTTTCACTTCACGCAGGACACGAAGGAGCATCAAAATCTCTATCCAGTTGTGGATAAGGCCACAATTGGGCAAATGCACCGCTTTGCGAACACTTTTGCGAATGAATAGTAAAATTTGTGACTGCATGTTTGGCCAACCCTTAAGCTTTGCGCTTGTATCAATCCCGGTCTGAAAGCCTAGATATTTCGCAAGGTACACTGAGAGTGCTCACAAAAGATGTCGCTAAGGGCGCCGACAAATACGCTGTTGCATCCCAGTTGTGCCTTGCCGCCATTGGGGTAATAGTCGACGTGTCCTAGCGGCTCGAAGGCACCCAGGCCGCCTCGCAGAAAGCTGTCGCCATTGGAGTGGATAACGTCCACCAACGTCGCGTCTGTGGGGTCCAGCCTAGACGTGTGATCGTAGCCTTCGAACAAGGGCGCTGCCGGGTCCAGCCCTGCAAGAGAAGGAGAGGCACAGAAATCCCTTCTAGGGAATTGTCAGATATTGCGTAGGTTCCTCAATCATGCCGGTTGCGAGACTCCCCGTAAGCACCATGTATCAAAATCTTTACTCGACATCGGCCTAAGTCAGGGGTTATGCTAATTGTCACGTCATCTGTTTACCAATAAACAAATAAGCGCTTGTGACGATGCCAGTGTTGCCTGCGGCGTTGAGCAGCTTGCCGGAAGCGCACGCAGGACCGTGCGCTTCAGTGCAAAACACTAAATTGCCGCGGCAATTTAGTGTTTTGCACTGCTGCTCTCAGATGACGCGACAATCTGCAGACCCACGCAGAATCAACTCTGGGCATGCTCAGGTTTCGGAATGCGGTTTCGCAACAGGCATGATTGAAGAACTCTGGTGTAGGTATGATCTGGAATTCCATTATTTTACTATCAGAATTCGTTGAACAGGAAATATCGCTGCACCAGCATCTTAACAAGGGCACTTATCTTCGTCCAGGTAATAAATGCCGCCGTCAGGATTGTTTTTATGCAAGCCATGATCAGTGTGCCCCAACCTCGAACGTGGAGGGGAAGAAGAGCAAGCTTTTGCGAAAGAACGGAAGCGAAAGAACGAGTGAAGTGAGGGGCTGTTGGATGTAGAAAAGTTGGCGTTGCAAAGAGAGGATCTCGGTTTTGTATGGAGAGAGGAACCGAAAGAAGGGCAGTGGACAAAAAACGAATGTCGATTGTGTCAAAACAGCACCGACGCTTCGTCCACGCCCATCTTGTCTCTATACAGTAGACACTTTCTTTCTTTCTTTCTTTCTTTCTTTCTTTCTTTCTTTCTTTCTTTCTTTCTTTCTTTCTTTCTTTCTTTCTTTCTTTCTTTCTTTCTTTCTTTGTTTCTTTCTTTCTTTCACTCTTTCTTTCCTCCTTTCTTTCTTTCTTTTCAACTCTTTAATTAGAAGACTACTGTTCTCCTTCTCGACGGCTGAGGTTGCCGAAGAGTGAGCAACACGTAGATAAAAACGCTAAGGGAGGAAAACAAGTCCTCTCAGAGTTTTGTCGGTGAGACCCCACCAACATTCCTTGTTCAACGATTTCTCCTCACGTCAAACCTTCATCTCTGCATGAACGTTTGCCTTGTTTTTAGAACAATACCGTGCAACATATAGAAACCCTAGACGAAGTGAGCGAACATTTGATGACAAGAACCATCATTTGGCAAAGCTAAGCCGCCAATGATCATCGCTAGCTAACAATAACTATGATTTCGCCAACATCACCCAACATCAGAGCGTATGCTATGCTTAGCTTTTGCGGCCGCCTTGGCGGCCGACATTATTTTTTTCTTTACTGCTGATTGTATTTTACAGTTACTTGATACGGTAATTGTACTATCCGGCGTTCTCGATGCGCCGTCTGCACTACACATTTCAAAGATAGATCCCACGTTTCAATAGCGGATGTGTCTGTCAGTCAGGATGGTAAGAGGCTAGCAGAAAAAATTGAACCACAGAAAGATGAGCTGAGAGAAGCACAGCAGGTGTAATCAAAACACGACGAATTAGACCCTGAAGGAAGGAAGGAATACAAAAGGGTGAAAGGCAGGGAGGTTAACCAGACAGCAGTCCGGTTGGCTACCCATTAGTCCCATTAGACCCTGAAAAAGCACACAACAGCACGAAGATGAGCTGAGAGAAGCACAGCAAGTTTTAGCAAAGAACGCGTCACGCAAGTTGTATTGTCATTGCACTTTTCTGGCCTTTTCTACACTTTGCGTTCCATCAATGCGAAAATATCTTTCCGTGAATATTACGTGGACGACACTGAAGACAGGGGTAAGACCGGCCCAAATACAATCATCACCGCTATGGTGTCTCTCATATCCTGATCGCAAAAAATAATATATCAAACCGTATCAGTAGTTGAAGCGCCGGTACCCACCGGTGATTCGCGATAAATTCCTGAGCTCGGCGCCCGCGAAGCCAGCTACGTGGGCGCCCAGGGAGAATCCGACCAGGTGGAAGTCGCGGGGCTGAGCGCCGAGGCGGAAGAGCCGCCGCACCGCTTGCGCCACCTGGCGCCCCACAAGGCGTGAGTTTGCAGCCGCCTGGACGTAGTTGGGCAGAGTGGCGCCTTTCTCCCAATCCACCACCACGACGTTCACGTCGCCCTGGGCATCACACGTGGCACAGACAGAAAGTTCAGAAGAAACAAACAATGCTCTCCGGCACATTTTCGTTGTCATCCGTAGTGAACGCCCTTCAAAGATGCAACTTAGCAGAATCGCCGATTGCGCCAGTTGGTGATTCATGATCTGAGGAAATTGAGCACGTAGCCGAAACAAGGACGACGAACTGACAGGTACAATTAAAGAGTTATTGGGAAATAATGTGTAGATGCAAAAGGTAAAAAATTGCGAGAACACGCAACACAAAAGAAAAAAATTTCACACCTGCAAATGCAGAATGTTGTGGCGCGTTGAAGCATGCACTTACAGCGACGAGCAACGCATCCACCATGCGCCGTACCCAGGAGCGCTTGCCACTGCTGCCGAAACCGTGGATGATGAGCTTGACCGGCTTGGAGGCGTTGAAGGCCGAGTCGCCCAAGAGACGCGGCTCGCGACTGCGGCGAGAGCTCAAGTAGAAACGCGTTCCGATGCTGCCGGGTTCCTCAGGCAAGGCGTTGGGCTGACCTGAGACAGTGTCCTCCCTGGACACAGGGAGAAACATATGTCGCTGGCTGCGGGTAACCTCCATTCTTCGCGTCCACCAAAAGAGAGAGAAAAGAAGTCATGATGGAAGATAACGAAATGGCCTAGATGTACACAGCAGGTTGGAATATACTTGACATTTTATTAAGCCGAGATCCACGAGAGAACACCCAGGTTAGGGCTACGTGGTCCAGGTATTCACAATGGTATAAAGTGCTTTGTTTCAAGAGCGAAGCTGTTGAGCAAATCGTTCCTCCTTCACCCCGTGCCAAAAAACTATCGTCACCGTACCAAGAAGCTATAACAGTAATTGGGTGAAGCAGTAGCGTAGCCAGAAATTTTTTTCGGGGAGGTTCAACCATACTTTATGTATGTTCGTGAGTGTGTTTGTATGTGTGCGTGCATATATACGCAAGCAAAACTGAAAAATTTCGGGGGGGGGTTTGAACCCCCCCCCCCCAACGCCCCCCCCCCCCCTTGGCTACGCCACTGGGGTGAAGCCCACTCCGCACAACTTCCTCTAAAAGGGGAAGGAGGCGGCAAGCCGAACACCTGGAGTACGTACAACGAGAGAATACTAGGGGACGGAAAAGGCAACGGCGGCTGCGAGAAGACCTAGAAGCGATGGAAGGATAACGCCAACGACGACGTGCCCGTGTCGTGTGTGCCACTGTCTGTGGTTTAACTCGAACCCCTTTGAGCTGATAATCGACGTAGAAACAACCTAGCATCCTTTGTCTAAAGCCTACCAACGACCTAAAAGCAACCTAGAGGCAACCTGCATAACCTAGCTGAGGCCTAGAAACAATCTAGAAGCAACCAGATTAGTCTTCGGAATCGTACCGTTTCGCTTTTTCAAGGCTTGCGCGACTTAGTGCAAGCTTCGCCATTTTTTAGTCGGGGGGGGGGTTTCATGGGTTTTCGATTCAAAAGAAAAGTTGCCATTTCTGAACAGCCGAGGTCATTCAACGTGAGCATGACTGCATATCTCAGGAGACAGTATTAGCGCATGTCTCAGGGAGGTATTTCATGGTAAAGATGTGTTAAAATATTGCCAAAGACGAGAAGATTAGCAACCAGAGTGGGCTGTATTAAACGAAGTGGACCTTGGTGTCCGAGGCACACAAGTTTGTTTTATCAGAACAGCCATCTCGCATATCAGAGACCACAATCGATAACGCGCGGCTTCTGAGATCATGCGCTTCCTCCCTCGACGCAAAGCTTTCCGATCATTGAGAGAATTCCTAATTCACTTATGAGAACAATTTTGGTTTTTATCTACTATTCTTAATCGTTATTTTAAGTTCGAATTTCTTGTAGCAAATAAAAACTGTTATGGATTTTTGTTTTGTTTAGTTTTGTTCCGGTACAGGAATGGAACGAAACTTTTTTCGGCAGAGCGAGACTGAAACCGAAACGAAAAGCATTTCGTTCGAACACCCTGTCATAACCACACGAGGCTAAGCTCACTTCCCACCGAGACCGAAGATACGCTTTGCTTCGACCGAGGCGTGTCTTTTCGAGAATTTGCTCGATCATTTATTTTCCTCTCTGTCTTTGTTTCGTTAATTTGGTGAGCATGTATAAGGGCACTTATTTCTTATGCGCGCTGCAGTGCAGTCAAGTGGTATTTTCATATGCCGCGAACTTTGTTTTTCAACCAAACCAAAGAACAAAAGCAAGAATTAGCAGTAACTACGTTGTTCAAACCAGCTTAACTGCATGCCCCTTAAATATGCCTTCAAATTTCTCATTGGCCGTTTTATAATTAGAAGGCACATCTCCAGTAACGGAATGCACTGTAGATAATGCGTAGATCTTATTAGCCAAACAATTACCGGTAACCACTCCACCGTACTGGCTACAATACTTTCTATTAAGCTTGCTTCCGATAGTCCATTTTTTTATTACAGAATGGCGATCGATGAATGAGAAAACGCGACCAATATATTTTCATTCGTTCTTTATCATCTATAAATTAATATCTCAATAAATAAACCCCGTAGTTAGCATTTCTTTCGGATATTTGTTCACTTCCCATGATCTCTTTGTACGTTTCTATGCACCTGCACGGCCGAGAGATGAGACGGAGGAGCGAGAGGGAAAGGTTCGAGTAACTATTTTGCGGTTCGTCAATAAAGCTTTCTGCAGCGACTTGAGCCGCAGGCAATGTGACACTTGAAATACATGTCTATCATCATAATAGTGATGAAACACGCACGCATGTCACGAATTAAACACCCATAGCTTGCTCACCACACGAGCAGCCATTCATCGCCATGTATCGATGCGATGCTAATTTTTAGGCAGGGGCATCGAAATAAAAATTAAGGCAGCTTCACCCTAGTGGTGCCAAGCCTGAAGGAAGTGCGGCGCTGGGCAGCCTTCTTTGTTTCTCTTCAGTTGTTTTTTTCTTTCTTTGCTCCTCTTTCTTGTTCTTTTTGCCAGTTTTGTCTGTGTTTTTCTCTTTATTTCTATTTATTTCTATTTTTCTTTCAATTTTTTTTCTTTCTATCATTCTCTTTCTATTTCTCGCTTACTTCCTTTTTCAATTCTTATGAGTGGTTTGTGTTGTCGCGTTTCCCCAGCCATAGTACTACTGCCTGCACTTACTATCATCATGAACGCACTCGAAGAACAAGAGGAAGAAGACTTTTCTTTGGCGCGAGCGCACGCTGAATATGTTACAGTTGGCTATGCTATATGTGTTTTTGCTTGTGTTAATATCATCATGAAGACGCTCGAAAAACAACAGGTAGACGTCTTGGGTTAGTATCATCATCAAGGTATTCGAAGACCAAGAGGAAAAAAAAATGCCCCCCCACCTCCCCGAAGGGAATCGTGAGGAAATGCGAATGCATTTCGCGCGCGCTTCACTCCATTTATATATGGTGGTTGTGGTTCGAAGAAGGAAAAGGCGCCTAATTTCTGCAGCCTGGTCGGGAGCACGGCGCAGCGCCTGTTTTTTTTTTTCTTTTTTTTCTTTTTTTTCTTTTTTTTTCTTTTTTTTTATTTTTTTAAAATGTTTTCTTAATTTTCTTTTGTTCTTTTTTCTTTCTTTCTTTTTTTTATTTTTAAAAATTTTTTTTTTCATATATAGCTCCGCCGAGCTCCCGCGATGCGAGCGCCCTCACGCACCAGAGCGCGCTCCTCCTCTCCACTCACTATAACACCTGCCGAGGCCACCGCGGACAACGCCAACGCCAACATAGCCCGACTAAGACATGCATTCGCATTTAAAACTGGGGATGCGTAAAGCACGCAGCGATGGAGCGGTGTTTCCTACTGGAACATGCCAATCGCTGCTGATGTGCAATGAGAGACAGAAGACTCCGACTGGACACAGAGACTCGCAGTCCGCTTTTAGTTAACGCGCACGCTGCGAATTTTTATTGTTCAACAACGCACAGGAGAAATCTCCCACCGGCACCACCTTGGAGGTCAAGATCCATTGCCATATATACGGGGTGGCCAGTGAACGGTTGTGCAGCGCGAGCAGTCGGTTTTTTCAACCAAGAAACTCGCTAGCAGACGCTGCCTGCGTCCGTGTCGCGAGGCGAGAGAGCGGGGGGGAGCGTAGGAGAGGAGAGAGAGGGGGGGGACGCGCATGCGCAGTGGGAGTGTGGACGCTGCGGGCAGAGATACCTAGAGAAGATAGGGGGGGGAGCGTAGGAGAGGAGAGAGAGGTGGGACGCGCATGCGCAGCGGGTGTGGACGGCGCAGGCAGGGATGCGTAGAGGAGAGATGGGGGGAGCGCAGCAGGGGAGAGAGGAGGGAGGCGCATGCGCAGTGAGGGTGTGGTTGCTGCGGGGAGGGATGCCTAGAGGAGAGAGAGGAGGTTTTTTATTTTTATTTTTTTTAAAGGGTTTGCGCATGCGCAGTAAGGGTGGTCACGCCGCACACCACCACCACCGGATTAAGCTTCGCCATAAGATGCTTCACATCTAACACCTGCCGGCGCGCACACCTCCTCAACCTATCCTCCTCCTCCTCCTCCTCCGTGGACAACGCCGCACAACGCCAACGCCGGAGGCCTGACATAGCCCGACTATGAAATGCATTCGCATTTAAAAGACCTCTGTGGCGCTGGCGCGCGATCAATATGCTACAGCGGGCTATGCTATATGTGGTTTTGCCTGCGGTACGCCAAGCGAGTACGTCAGCATACGACAGCATACGACAGCTTGGCCCCCCTAAAATTCTCCGCATTTAAAATGTCATAGTGCGGTCATAGCCATCGAATGCAGACCTGTAGCAGCCGAGAGATCCGTAGCACACCCCCCCTCTCCGCTGTGGCCACGTCGGCGCTTCTTCGGTGGCGTCCGCTGTGCGTGCGCTGCCACTGCGCGATGGACGACGCCACCGCCGACCAGATCTCCTGCGGACTCGGCTCGTCGTCGAACAGCATCGGAGGCGGTTTGAACACTGCGTCGTCACTTCCTGCGCAGGGCGATACCGACACTGTCAGCGCGTACGTACACGAGCCTTACGAATGTCGTGAGGTATCGGAACGCGCGTACATGTCAAAGGACAAGGAGGTTTTTCACCATTCAACCAGTGTGATTGTGAGCCTTTCTGAAGATGGGACTATCCAATCGAGTTCTTACAAAGAATCGTAATGGTGGGTTGTTGCGTGAGTTTGTACGATGTACTTGGTATAGGTGTGCCAGCAGCGGAAAGCATAAAACCAGGAGTTGTTTAATGCGTGGTGGCGTCGCACAGCACACAGACCCGCGTCTTTGGGGTTAGCAGCTGAGCGCCGCAAGCACCACGGCGGCATAAGAGACCCGCTTCACAAGTCCAAGGAGAGTTATAGGGCCTCGCCCGCCGTTATATGACATTCAACGTATAGGACGTCATGGAGTAACTAACTTGTGAAAGAACTCGTGGGCTAAAGAATGCGCAGAACAAAACAAGGACAACAACGTCACAAAAACTGCGCAGAAAAAACTTGGACAAAAGAAGAATAGAACGGCGCATTCTTCCTTTGCCCACGTTTTTGTCGCGCAGTTTTTCTGATAATGGAATACCTACTCGTCCAACACGCTATTCTTCTATACACGATGGATGGATGAATAGATGCTATGAGCGTCCCCTTTATAACAGCCCGGTGACACGTCTGCCACCAGGCTCGAGAAAAAAAAATCCCTTTTCTTTTCATGTTGGCCAACTAACTGTCTACTTCGATTAAATCTATATTACTATAGAAATAAAAACGCAAATTCACTGCCCATTTCTCTGCCCCTAACGTCACAATGTCCTTATTTTTTCCTACTACTATTTTCCTTTCTCTCTAGTTTTCTGCCAACAATATTTTAACCGTCTCTTGCTTATTTCTCTCGCTGGCATGTTCAGCTTTCCACTGTTGTCCCTAAAACCCAAGGCTTCATGTATGCTTGTGCCCAAGCGTAAACCTAGGTGGATATCTCCACATTCAATCAGAACATGCTCCGTCGTTTCCTCAGCTTCCCCACAGCGTGTACATTGTTCTTATTTGGACAAGAAACACCCTGAGCGCCACTTCTAAACTGGTTTACTTAGAAAACACATTGCGGTTACATACTCCATCGTCAGAACCGCAGCTGGCGATGAACTCTACAAATAAACAACCTCGCCGAGCTGAGGTGCTGCAAATCCCTATCACCCTCAACTGCGAAACATATAAATGCGTCATCGAACTTATTGTGCGTTTCGACACGTGCCGCGCAAGAAGGCGAATTCACCCCTCGATATGAAACACGCGCGCTTACAACACTTCCCGAATTGCATACACTTAATTCGGTTTTCGTGACACTAGCAAGAACGTCCGAATTAACGTAGAGTGCGGGATTATCGAAATCATCAGGAAAACAGTAGACAAGTGTCTCTTGCACCAACGCGTTTTCATTTCCTTGATAAATACGTAAATCGTGTACGTATTCTGCGCAAGGGAAGTGTAAAAGCCTCAATTTTCATCATTCGCGACTTCGTTACTCTGTGACCGCGGCTCAAGACCCCCGTGTCAAAAGCCGAAACTTGCTCTGAACCCATCGCTGATTACGTACCACTACCACCAACACCACCACGCGCACGTGGCGATTATTCTTTCACTGGAAAAATGGCCGAGTATTGATCATTCGGTCATCAGGATGTAGCAAACGAGTTGTTGTTGTTGTTATCCTCTGGACATGGCTCATACCCATTGGAGGGGATTGGCCATTTAGTGGGTGAACTTATCCAACGATATCTGAAGTTTAATATACGCACACGCTATAGGTAGTAGAATGCTTTGACATAATTATTGATAATAAAAAGTTTTATGCCATCATGTGCACCGCGGCTGAAGCTCTTCATCTTCGTCAGTTTCCACCATACCATGTTTGAGTTTCGTGACATTGCGCGCGCATTGCAAGAAGTCACAACGACGCTACTGACTGCCGCATTTGCTGTGGACGAAACCGCGGTCGCCCACGCAGTTCCGAAGGCACGCGCGCGGCCTACTGGCCTACGTTCGGAGTCGCAATGAAACTGCTGCGCACGACATCGGCTGCTGATTAAACCTGGTTGGCTAATGCACAATCAGGGGTGACGGCTACTCTGTTGTGAAGTCGCGCGGAGAAAACCTAACTACTACTTGTTACAATGTGGACTCCAGTCGCTATCGACGCGATCATAGATAGAGCCCACGCAGTTCTCGTGCGCCAAGGAAAATAAAAAAACGAAATAGCTTTGCCGCAGCTACTGAGGCGCTGGTCGCCTACAACACGACTATGGTAAGATTGTGGCTGGCGACTACACCTTTCTGGGTGCCCTCGGCAGTTTCGGTTGTTCGTGAACACCGTTTTCACTCCTTTGCGGTGCACATTTGCGGCACCTCTTGCTTGGCGCATTCCGTGTATCGTCCGAATCAACCGTGTTGTGGTCAAAAATGTCCGAATTAGCGAGAATGTGATGCCATTAAACAATACACATGGTTACCGGGACCCCACAAGACGTCCGAATTATCCGATTTTTCGAATTAACGGGGGTTGAATGAACGAGCTTTCACTGCACATTTAGGTGACCTAAAAGCTAGAATACAGTCCCGGTCGCTCCGATGTTGCGTACTGTAAGAGTTCGCACCATAATGTAACATTCTAAGGTAACGTTCTCAAACCAGTGGCGCAGCCAGGGGGTGGCACACCGGGCACGTGCCCCCCCCCCCCCCCGAAATTTTTTTTTCGCCATGGCATACATAGCGAAAAATGGCCATTTCAAGGAGGTGCCCTCTCCGAAATCAAGGAGGTGCCCCCCCCCCCCCCCGAAAAAGATTTCTGGCTACGCCCCTGCCTCAAACGTATCTTCCAACAAATATTTCTTAAGGTATCGTTTGAAGAGAAAATAAATTGGACGGCACGCATATAGAAGGCGTTGGTGCCAGGCTCGTACTTCATCTGGAAAGTGTTTACGAATTTCTCTTCAGAAATTCGTAAGCACTTCCTTCGTATTTTCGTGCTGCATGGAAGTGCATACTGCCATTTTTTCCTATTTTGTGCATAGATAACATATCTCTTTATGCAAGGCTAACACGCACCGTTCGATGACCTTCATTATCACGCGCCTTGTGGAGTTAAGCTGGGAAGAACTCCACATTGTTCACAATGCCATATCAAAGGATTGGGAATAGCTAATGCTTTGCCACTCCTTCAGGGTAACCTCATTTTTGCTGTACAGTGAAACCTCGGTCATACGAATCTCACGGGACCACCAATATTATTCGTATCATCTGAAATTCGTATCATCAGACAGCATTGAAAATTAGCTTGCGACAATATAAAGCTGGCGTACATTTTCATTCATTGTTTTTGAGGGCCACAGCAACCTCAGGAAGAACTCTGAATGATTGTCAGTAAAGTTTTTAGATGTCGGCAGTCATACCAGCACTCGTAAATGTACGGCCTGTACGTGCGTGTTTAATTAATGAACCAGGTGCGTTGTGACCCGCGACAGCAGTAGCCCCTTCCGAATTTTTTTTTATGCTTTTTCGCATGACACCGGAATACTGCGGCGAAAGTAACGGAAGAAGCGCTTTGACGCAATAGATCAAGGCCACAAAATTTCAGAACCACGGTCCTATGTTATGCTTTTGTTATCGCGGAGGTTTTGGGGATGTTATTGGGCGATCTATGGTCGTGCCCACACAAGTGCGACCTCAACAGTCCCACATGTTGACGTTGTGAGGCCTGACTCCTTCGCCAAGACCATCCTCGCCTTCATTCGGTCATCGTCCACTTTTCATAGGATGTCTGATGCATGAGGCAGGCACGTGTAAACACAATACAATGACAGGAGCCCGCGTCGACTCGTTAAAAAAAAAAAGAAAAAAAAACATGGCGGCAATGCCCTTTGTAATCTAAACGCGAACGCACACGGAGGCACATTAGAACCTCAAAGAAAGATTGGCGCACAGAATCTCAGAGGCCGTGACGCGTCTCTGAAAGTTATTCTGGCCGTAAGGAAAGTATTTTTGTCACACCGTGATTGTGACGATTTGGCGGTGCGGCGCGCATGCCCGCGCTTGCGTTCCCGCGTTCGCACGTACTTGGCGCGTCTTCCGCGACAGCGCGGACAACACCTCTTCGTACCTGGCCGGTAGCGTACGTTCGTATCAAACGTCGCGGGGTGAAAATCTGTTCGCAACAACCGTACTCCATTACATTGCAGGCCAATGGGCCTTGGCCGGGACCAAAGAAAAGTTCTTATCACCCCGAAATTCGTACGAGCTGTGATCGTATCACCGAGGTTTCACTGTATCTGGCTTGTTTAATGTTCACTTAATTAAAATATTATTTAAACAACTTCACAAACAGCTGGTGTGTTAATTAATTAAGTCTAGATTATTCACAACTCTGACAGCATTAGGTTTGCCCATAATCGCAGCTTCCTTTTACCTAAATGTAGCACCAACTATGGCAAATAGACATACTCCTTCGCGGCGATTAAATTATCAAATACTTCCCCTACACACTGAAATCGTCATCGTCTTTGCATTCATTCAAACATGAACTTTAAAATTTGACATCGTATAACGAGGTTGTCAACAATAATTATTTCTTATGTAAAATGTGCACATAACTCGAAAATGTTTTTAATGTAGGTTTATATTCTATGGCATTGTCATGATACATAGGCGTGAAAGACATTTAAGTGGTCGCCGTGCGGGGGGCGATGAAGAGGAGAACGAAGTGTGTGCGCGTGCGACGCGTGCTCCGGTGCGTGCGGTGGTTCGAGGCAGCGCAGCGGTCAAGCACAGATGGTTCTCGGCTGGACGTCCGGTCCGGAGAACTAGGCGACACCCTCGAGGCGCTCTACCGTTCCTGCACTCCGGCTGGGCGACTGGCCCAGGGACCAGGCGATGCGCAGGGGTTCCGGCTGCTGGTCCTGACGGCTGAGCAACCGCGACGAACGAGGCCTGCATTCCGGCTGGGCGACTGGCCCAGGGATCAGGCGAGGTGACGCTGTCCTCGCTGCCGTACACAGCGGCGATCGTGTCCCGTGTGCTGTGGGTCGCTGCTGCAGCTGCCGTTCCGAGCAGCTGGCACGACCCCGGTGAGCGGCCGGGACCAACGTGGAGGCCGAGAGCGGCTGAACTACCGAGTTCTGCTACTGCTGCGGCAGAGAGCCGTGGCCTGGCGAGTACCGACTGACGTGCTGAACGTCAACGAGGCCGACGACGCGCCGTCTCCGCGCCACCAGCGTCAGCGTCGGAAAAGCCTTCGAACACGGCGAGACCATAGGACTGCATGTACTCGATTAGGGATAGTTCCGTCTTTCTCTGTAAATATATTCTGTGTGTGTGTGTGCACTCGTGAGTCGACTCAGTTCCTTGCTGAGTGGTCCTGGGCCCAAACTTGGTGAATTTCATCACAATCTGGCGAGCCTGCCAGGATACCGCTCGTAGAAACGCCGAAGGAAATTATCGTCTCTCGAGTGCACCCTCACAATAGTCTGTCCGATTATGGAGACGGATAAGTTAGCCGCTGTTGGCTTACAGCTAGGTCTCTCAGGCGCAGAGTTGAGAAAGTGGGTTGAGGCAGAACAGGCGAGGCAAAGAGATGAACGTGCTGCTGAGCGAGAGGCGAGCAAGGAATCAGATGAAAGAGCGAAGCAAATCCTTGAGCTGAAGCTAAAGCTTCAAGAAGGAGCTCCCAGGGTAGATGCAACAGCTAGCTTTGATTCTGTGGCTCAGTCGAGTAGCTCCTCTTCAGCACTTAATCCACAGAAGTTGCTTCCATTGTTCGATGAGCGACGGGATGATTTGCATGCCTACTTGCAAAGATTCGAACGCGTGGCAACAGGACAAGGCTGGCCGCAAGAGAAATGGGCATTAGCTGTGAGCATGTGTTTGAGTGGGGAAGCTTTGACGGTAATTGGCCGAATGACTGCCGCAGATTCTCTAGACTATGAGAAAGTAAAGAAAGCCTTGTTGCAGAGGTTTCGATTCACTGCACAAGGGTATCAAGAGAAATTTCGCAAGGCGCGAGCTGAAGATGGAGAAACCGGGAGGCAGTTAGCTGCGAGACTCTCAGGGTACTTCGACCACTGGATTGACATGGCTGATGTACCTGGAACGTTCGATGGCCTTCGAGACCACATGCTCGCCGAACAGTTTCTCCTCTGTTGCCATCCAAAGCTAACAATATTTTTGAAGGAACGTGAGCGCAAGTCACTCCAACAGTTAGCTGACGCTACCGATCGCTTCATGGAAGCGCAAAACTTAACAAACCTCGGAAAGGGTCGAGACGACTCAAAAGATTACAAGAGTATTGATAATGCTCCCGAAGAAACCCCTGCCAAGGTGTATGCTATGCAAGCGTCTGGGGCTTCAAGCACATGAATGTCGTAACCCAGCTAAAGAAGTGACGAAGTGTAAGGTTTGTGGGAAGATTGGCCATAAAAGCGACGAGTGCTGGAGCATGAAGGCACAAAAAGAAAAAAGTTCCGCTTGTGTAGTGAACGAGAACTGTCCCAGTTTTTCTTCGAGTGGAAAAACTGGCGGAGGTAAGAAAGGAAAGAAACGGGAACCTCCTAATGCAAGTTTGAATGAAAGAAAACCCGTATTTCTTGTGAAAGGGATGCCGGTAGTTGAAGGCGAAGTGCTGAGTAAGACAGTCAGGGTTCTTCGAGATACGGGCAGTAATACTGCAATTATTCGAAGAGATCTGGTTCCGAATGAACGGTTGACCGGGACGAGTAGCAGAGTCCTGCTCATTGATGGTTCCGCTATAGAAGTACCAGAAGCAAGCTTCCCGTAAACACCCCATACTTCGTAGGAAAGGTAACAGCACTATGTATGGACAAGCCTCTCTACGATTTGGTGCTTGGTAACCTACCGGGTGTCAGAGATCCTCACAAGCCGGACCCTCAGTGGAAGCCTGTTGCAGCCGACCAGAGGGATAATACGACGCGAAACTACAGTGTGGAAGTTGTAGAGCACCCTCACTACGTTTCTGCTACGGTCAAACCACACGAAGATAAAATAACTCCATTGTCCGTGCCGAAGATAAAATGGTGCGACGTGACAAAAGACCAGTTCTGCGATGAGCAACAGAAGGACAAATCATTGAAGGCCGTGTTTGCTAGAGTCGGTAAAGACTTCAAGTCACCGAAAGGCCACAGCTATACGTTTCTTGAGAGAGGTGGACTTCTCTACCGACAGTACTGTCTTGCGACCGGCAGGGCCTTTAACCAGCTCGTCGTACCGAAGATCTTCAGACGACATATTCTTGAAGTCGGCCATGAGAGCCTTATGGCAGGGCACCAAGGCATTCGGCGCGCGACAGACCGAATCTTAGCAGATTTTTACTGGCCGGATCTGCATGGCGACGTGAAACGGTTCGTGAAGTCCTGCGATAAGTGTCAGCGAACGACACCAAAAGGGAAAATTGGTGTTGCACCTCTGGGCAACATGCCTGTTATACGTACGCCGTTCGAGCGTGTTGCAGTCGATTTAAT
Source organism: Rhipicephalus appendiculatus (assembly GCA_030522465.1). Classification (NCBI taxonomy): domain Eukaryota; kingdom Metazoa; phylum Arthropoda; class Arachnida; order Ixodida; family Ixodidae; genus Rhipicephalus; species Rhipicephalus appendiculatus. Next base: position 29,496 of record JALIZH010021443.1, read on the forward strand.
CGGTCCGTTCTCACCGAAGTCGGACCGTGGCAACCGTTATATTTTAACTCTTATTGATTTTGCCACCCGATATGCGGATGCCATTGCTTTACCCACAATTGATGCTGTGCATGTAGCGGAAGGACTAATTGAGATGTTCTCAAGAGTCGGGTTACCGAAGGAAATCGTAAGCGACCAAGGAACGAGTTTCACAGCAGAACTCATGGAAGAAGTGGGCCGTCTTCTTGACATCAAGTTTCTTCGAACGACCCCCTACCATGCCATGGCAAATGGGCTCGTAGAGAAATTTAATGGAACGCTCAAAACGATGTTGAAGAGGATGTGCCAGGAAAAGCCACGATGCTGGGACAGGTACCTCGCCCCACTCCTTTTCGCTTACAGAGAGGTGCCGCAAGCGAGCTTGGGCTTCTCGCCTTTTCAGCTCATTTATGGTCGTCACGTGAGAGGACCACTGACGGTATTGAAGGAGCTGTGGAGCAATGAAGACCTCGACGGCGAAATTCGCACTACCTATACTTACTTGGTTGACCTTCGAAACCGCCTCGAAGAGACATGTAAACTTGCGCATGATGAATTGGAGAGAGCACGCGCGAAACAAAAGACGTACTTCGACCGCAAGAGCCGTCCTCGAAAGCTAAACGTTGGGGATAAAGTGCTACTTCTTTTGCCGACAGATTCGAACAAACTCCTCATGCAATGGAAAGGTCCATTTGAAGTAGTCGAACGGAAGAATGAAGTCGACTACGTCCTCGTGATAAGCGGAAAGAGGAAAATTTTGCACATCAATATGCTTAAAAAATACGAGGAACGCGAACCTTTACCCGTGCAGCAGGTGTCGGTCATAACCGAAGTCGACGAGGAACAGCCTTAGCGAACGAGGAACAGCCAAGTGAAGAAAGCTCACACGAGATTCCTTCCCAATCCTATTTCGCACACAGACTGCGGCTGATGTTAAATTATCTGGCAATCTGAGTGTTGACCAGCGTTCCGATGTGCTTGCCTTATTCAAGGAATATGAGATCATCTTTTCTGACCTTCCAGGAAAGACTAACCTAGTCGATTGCACACTACGTCTGACATCTGATAAGCCTATACATGTTCCACAGTATCCCATCCCACTAGCTCCACGAGAAAGCGTCGAGGAAGAAGTACAGGAAATGCTAAAGTTGGGCATAATTGAAAGGTCGCAGTCACCATACCATGCCCCTATCGTAGTTGTCAAAAACCTGACAACACGATACGCTTATGCATTGACTTCAGAGAGCTCAATAAGATCTTGATTGCGGACGGAGAACCAATACCGCGTATAGACGTGGTTCTTGCCCTTGCTGGACAATGCAAACTTTTCTCAAAATTTGACTTTACCAAAGGCTACTGGCAAGTGCCCATGGCAGTGGAAAGTCGGGGAAAAAACAGCCTTTTCCAGTACATCTGGGCTATACCACTTTGTATATATGCCCTTTGGCATAAAGACAGCTCCTGCTGTTTTCGCACGCCTCATGAGAGCTGTTCTTGGTGACTTAGAGTATGTGTATCACTATTTTGATGATGTAGTCATTGCTACAAACACGTGGCATGAACATTTGGTCACTCTGCGGCGTGTATTTGATCGAATACAACGCGCCAATTTGACCATCAAGCCTAGTAAATGTGAGATAGGAGAGCAGGCCATCTGTTTTCTTGGTCATCGAATAGGGGGCGGTAAAGTCGAACCTCTTCTGAAAACGCTTGACAAGATCCTCGCAACTACAAGACCCAAGAAGAAGAAAGCCCTCCAGTCTTTCCTGGGCCTAACAGGCTACTACAGGAAATTCATTGCCAACTATGCTGAAATCACCAAGCCTTTGACCGACCTCACACGGAAAGGACAGAGCAATACTATCACGTGGGGACCGTCTCAAGAAGAAGCTTTCGTTATTCTGAAGAGCAAGCTTGGAGATACTCCCATTTTGCAAGCACCCAACATGGCAAAGGAATTCGTTCTCCGCACTGACGCCTCGACTACTAGTCTTGGTGCTGTACTGCTCCAGCTAGGAGAGGACCAGGTCTTGCATCCTGTTGCCTACGCTAGCCGAAACCTGTTGCCTCGAGAAACCCGATATTCCACGATCGAACGGGAATGTCTGGCACTTGTCTGGGCAGTGCAAAAGTTCCACTTGTACTTATATGGCAAACAATTTGTCATACAATCCGACCATCAGCCTTTGCAGTATTTGCAATCGGCTAAACACCTGAACAACAGAGTGTTGCGATGGAGCCTACTCTTGCAAGAGTACGCATTCTCGGTGTCTTACATCAAAGGGTCGGATAATGTCGGAGCTGATTACCTGAGTCGGGTGTAATGAGGATGTATTCCAACATGTTATGCAGATTTCTGAAGTGTCGTGGACATGATACTGGACATTTAGTGAGTTATTTAGAACTTAGTGACATTTTTTCCGCCTCTTCGTCGCGTCATAAAAGTTGTGAACAATGGGGGGTTGTCATGATACATAGGCGTGAAAGACATTTAAGTGGTCGCCGTGCGGGGGCGATGAAGAGGAGAACGAAGTGTGTGCGCGTGCGACGCGTGCTCCGGAGCGTGCGGTGGTTCGAGGCAGCGCAGCGGTCAAGCACAGATGGTTCTCGGCTGGACGTCCGGTCCGGAGAACTAGGCGACACCCTCGAGGCGCTCTACCGTTCCTGCACTCCGGCTGGGCGACTGGCCCAGGGACCAGGCGATGCGCAGGGGTTCCGGCTGCTGGTCCTGACGGCTGAGCAAGCGGCGACGAACGAGGCCTGCATTTCGGCTGGGCGACTGGCCCGGGATCAGGCGAGGTGACGCTGTCCTCGCTGCCGTACACAGCGGCGATCGTGTCCCGTGTGCTGTGGGTCGCTGCAGCTGCTGAGTGGTCCTGGGCCCAAACTTGGTGAATTTCATCTCAGGCATGCATATTTACATATATAACTCATTCTTATGTACTCGTTATATAGCATTGAAGGTGTTTTTGTATTTTCTAGTACATTAAACGCACTTCCGTCTGCGTTGTTTAATTTTGACATGCTGCATAATTAATTACTTTTATGTTAGTGTTAACTGAGGGTGCCACTGCAGTCTCTCGAGTATGGGACTCTCGTCTGCATACTAATAACTATGAACATTTGAATTTTCAATGAATAAAAGCTGACACTGAAACTGAAAGTTAAATATTTTTGGAGCAGGGCACCAACAAAACCAATTATAGCAAGTTTGTATTTATACGAAGATAATTTTATGTGTTATAGTATTAAAAGCTCACTATTCACCAGCAGACGTCCATTATAAAATCCCGAGCATGCGCGCCTACACGAGCAAGCGGCCCCTTCCGCTTTTCTGGAGGTTTGAAATGTGGGCCAAGGACCAAGCAGGCACCACCCCCTTCGCCTCCCGCGAGTTCTTTGCACCCTGCTCTCTGCTACAGATTCTTGCAGCAGCGGTTCCCAGAAACCGAAGTTATTAAAGTCTTTAGTTATGTACACGATTTCTCGGTACCTTTGCAGTGGGGTGCCTGAGGGTCGCACTCAAAGTTGTCACAAATTGTCGGAACATCTGAAGAACGTCTTTACCACCTTTTCATAAGAAATGAAGTTTCACGGGAAGACCCTCCGGTTCAGTAAAAACAGTAAATGAATGCGTAATCAACAAAGGATTTCTTTAGAAGCACTTCACAACGGTTCTTCCACCACCATCTCGAATTTCGGTCTGTGACCCAAAAAGGAACCCCCACCCCCTCTACAAATCTTGTCCGATTATCTTTCACCGCAGGGGGGAGGGGGTGCGCTTACTTGGGATTTTACGGTATTTCATTTCAGCATGGCTTATGGAGTTTGACTTTGTGAGTTTATTTCCCTGCAGTTCTTTTTTTATTATCATTGCTTCATTCGTTTAGATACTAAAACATGTAAAGTAACATATTAAGGTGGTTTAGTATAAGAAAAAAAATGTGGTTGATCCCTCTGATATAGGAATCGGTATAACACACGAAAGTGAAACGTGTCTTCACAGAAGTAGTTCAATGTTCATTGCACAATGATATTTCTTATTGTCTAATGGTGTTCAGTGGCTACAGCACCCTTAGATGTTGAAGCACCCATGTTAACAACTGGTGGCACATCTCCACCACGACAACCAACGACTCACGACTGGGATACACTTTCCGGAGACACATGGCACGCACCGGAGCATCGCGGAAATCACACTTTAACCACAGGCGTTCGCAAACCGTGCAAGCGAAACCGAACGGGTTTTCACTCAATCGTTTTTCAACTGACGGTCCGCTGCAGCGAAGGAGCGTGATTTGCGGGTCGGTGACCATCCTGTGGATGTGCTTGGCATGCTGCGTCGCGTTGGCGAGCAGCGTCCTGCTGATAGGTCGCTTCGGCGAAGACACGATCACTTCGGTCCTGCATCGGCGTCTGTACGGCAGCCAGCTGGGTCGCGATGCGCTCAACTTCACAAACGCGAAAGACAGAGTTCTCAGCTTGAGCCGTGAACGCGCGAAGGCCTCCCGCTCCCCCCTGGCGGGTCCATCGCTGCACCAAACCAACGCCTACCAAACTGACTTGCGCGACATTCGCCCGTCGACGTCGTTGTCTTTCGGCGGCGCTTAATGCAGCAGTTCTCGTAGTCGGTACCATCGCACTCGTATCAGTAGACGGCGGAGATACACCATTGTTGCATACGGAAGCTGCACTACGCTGCACACGCTAGCACAACGCGAAAGACGAAACATGTAACTCACACCAATACAACGCGAAAGACAAAGCACGTAACTGCGTCGTCACCGAGTCAAATCAGCGCGTAGAGCGCGTCGCAATTAGAGCTTCCGTTTGTGGCCTGCGAAATTAGCTCCAGAAACCTTGTCGGAGCTGATTGCGGAGGCAACGCTACACTTTGTGTCAAGTAGGGCCAACGCCACCTAGGCGGCGTTGGTAGGCCGCTCTAGCTTAGCTCTAGCTCTGATGCCAGCGTCCGTTCGGATGCTGGCATCGAGGCGTCGTAGTGCTGAGGCTGCCGCAGCGTTCTCTGTCGGTGTTAGTTGGTGTCATAATGCAGTACTTCTCCGCGCTTAGGCGGCGGCACCGCCCCGACAAACGAAGAGCGCCGGTACAGAGCGAAGGAGTGTGAGATATATAAGGCGCGTCTGAAGCACACTTCGTAAATGCGCCGATGGCTCAGTCGGTTAAACGCCCGCTTTCTATAGCCGCGGATCGAGAGGTCATGGGTTCGATTCCCGGGTCTTCCAATTTCGCGTAACTTTTTCTTCTGGTTTCTTTCTTTGTATTGTGTTCATGTACCTTTTAACAACGTCACATCCATGACGGAAATACGTCACTGAAGTCTTGGTGAACCCCGGCATAAAACACTTTCGTGTTAAAAAAAAAAGAGTTGCGATTCAAATGCAGATCGACTGGCCTCGCACCCCAAGAAAACACAACAGAAAAGTAACAACAATCGAGAATTCATGTAAATGCATATAAAATACATATACACAAAAATTTCCGTTCTCCGAAGGTCGCAGGTTCGGTCCCTGCCAGCGGCAAGTTGTCTTTCCGTCCTCTTTACTTTATTCACATCTATATCGCAATTATTACAATACACTTAAAGGAGTACAATCAACATTCTCTATACCTTGCTTGGCTTCATTATCTGCTAGTTTACATTAAGGTTGTGTAATAGCAACGAGCCCGCGAAAATTCCTTTAATTCATTCATTCTTAGTGAACGTCTAGTTCCGGCAGAGTTGATGCCTTCAAATAGTATGCGAGGGCTCATGGTCAGCTGTCCCCTCGCGAAATGTTAACGTGCTACGTTACGCCACCTGGCAAAAAGAAAGAATGTTGCACACTCGCCGTCATGGCTAATAGCGGTGCCGACTAACACTCCCAAGGTTTTCATGCACATAAATACCCGTGAAGTTAACGAGGGGACGACCGCCGCTGTAGCTCAGTTGATAAGAGCATCGGGCGCGTAATCCAACGGTTGCATGTTCGGTCCCTGAGAGCGTCAAGTAGTCTTTCCGTCCACTTTACTTTCCTCACATCTATATCACGATTATTACGATACACTTAAAACAGCCCAATTAACTTAGCAAAATGTTTTTTGGGCTAGTTGGTTCATGACTTCTGAAGTTAGCGCCAGTCCCGTGCTCTCTGTCTGTCCGTGAGTTGCTTTGCGCTGAAAAATTTGTTTACTTCAGAAGTACAAGTAAAGTTCTGAATACTTTCCTTCGCTTTATTATCTCCATCTTTTCATTAAGATTGTGTCAAAGGAATGAGCCCTTCCTCTCCTTCCTTTATATACATACCAATTGGCACATTCAAGAATACAACAAGACACAAAAGAATTGCGAGCATTCAAATTCAAAAATGCAATGTAATAATAGTGAATGTAACGGCCAGAAATTTTTCTACTGCTGTGTGTGGGAAAGAGGCGAAAAGTCGAAAAAATGAAAGAGATGAGTTTTTCAGCGGGCCATAGCGCGGCTCCGAGGCTTCATACTAAGGCTGCAAGGGAAATTTTTATATACCCCCCAAATTCTGAAGCACCGCATTTATTTTGATATACACATATTTCTTGGTTAGTTTTGCTTTTTTAACCACGAGTCTAAA
>JALIZH010021445.1:0-44273 GCA_030522465.1 Rhipicephalus appendiculatus
GCAAGAGGCACGTTCCCACGGGTTATGAAGGTCAGCAGTCTTTGACCGCGGCGCCCGCCGTGTGAGTAAGCAGCTTAAGGTAGACTTCAAGACGCGCGATAAACATCGCGCACACCGCGACCTCGCATAATCTGAATAGTTCGTCACCGCACATCATCACGCACGTACATTTTCACGGCTCACACGTCCGCAATAGAAATAATGTTCGCGACTACCTTGCGATTTGTATTGCCTTCGGTCGCGCCCCGCGCAAGCGAACACGCACGTATACCCAATTGCAGTAAATACAAACGGAAGACAACCGTCAACTGAACATTCGATGACGCGTCAAATAAAACGGTCGAACGCACAGGACGCGAGAGATGAAGCGAAAACGCCATAGAAAATGCGAAGGTCACCGGGGCCATTCGTCCCTCACGAAACACGCTCTGAACGACTGATCGTAAGCTACGCAGTTCGCTGAATTGATCGTGTATGTAATTCATCACTTTGACATCACATATATACACAAATTTAACACATTTAGGCGCTATAATACGGACTCCGAAGTGCTTACCTCGAACTCGATGTCGTACGACGACCGCTGTACTTGAGAGTGGCAACGCGCTGAAATAACCTCTGAAACTTCTTTTACGTCGTACACGTAGTTCGCTTTGGCGAGCTTCCTCCTTTCTGAAGCGTGGATGGGCGGAAGAAGCTTTCGAGGTCCTTGATTTTAAGAAAACCGTGCCTCAGCACAACCGAAAGTGGGGGATCCATTGTGGCCTATGCGCCTTCGCTTGCGGAGCACTACCCAATTACTGCTGCGGCTGCGATGGGGGCGCTGGTGGCCGGTTTTTCGCAGCGCCGCCTGGGCAGAGTCTGACGTCTCTAGGCAGAACGAGTCACTGCATATGAGGGGTAATATGCAGTGATTCTTGCACCGTCATTTCCGGTCGAGAAGCGACGCTGTGCTCTACTCCATGAAGTGAAGGAAGAAATTCGAGTCGAAGCTTGTTTAAGAATACGGGGGTAGGAGTCGTCAAGCCCCCCAGCGAGGAAAAAGTAGTGCGGCCGAACACGCTCCGAGTCCACGCTCCGTGACTGCGGCGGAACACGAGCAACGTGCGGAACCAGTTCCTTCTGCAGCCGCAACCACAGGTGCTTCCACGTCTGCCACCGGTTTCCACCAGCATGGTACAGCTCTTTCAGAGCATGACGTTATCTTATCACCAAAAATAGCGTAGTTGCCGCTCCTAACTCTTTCTTGCGCCGTGCTTTGGAACACGTGTTCGGTTCATCGAATGTGCACCACCGAATGTAGATTTTTTCTCGGTTATTATCGCTCGGTCGGTATATATTTATCGCATTGTGTGAGAATAAAAATATTGTTGAATGAAGTGTTTCGTATGTGTCTGGTTTCTTTATTTATCCTCGTAAAATTTCGTTTCCTCATTGTCATGGATGCTAACCGACTAGCCCGCAAAATTATTTTAACTGCTACTTAAAACTAATACAATTTCTTTTCTTTACCATTGATCTCTTTTACAAACACAAAATCTCTTACGCTACCCCTGCTGTGAAGCAAAGCCCACAATATATCACTACACCTGGAAATGCAAATACCCGCAGGCATTTGCACCCCCTCCCTAATCTTTAGACTGGGCATTCCTCCTGGGAGACTGCGCTGACAAGCTCACCTCCGTATTCTAGAACGCCCTTTCACTCGGCGCTCCACCTTGACTCGAGAATGTCGACGGCAGATCCACCCTTCGGCAAAAACTTTCATTACACATGAGCGATAGGCGGCATCATCTCCTGAGAACCGCTGAGTCACTTTAAGTCGAGCGGTGGCGTTTTGCTCAGATCGGTCAACTGAAGGGTGGAATTCGAGTCGAGGCTTGTTGCAGAATACGGGGTGACTCAGAGCCGCCGATCTCGCTTTTGGCAAATGTCAATGCGCTATTGCCCCGCACCTAACACTTTGACTGACCAGAAATGCTAGTGCAAGCATTCGCTCGCTTTTTTCAGACAATGACGCGCCGCTTGACATTTCAGCTCGGTGACTAAAAATATGAAGGTATGGGTGATGGCAAAAGGCCAACATCTTTCGCCAGAAACCTTTTAAGACAAATGTTTTCATATGTATTGAATTTTGACGCTCTACTTTAATAAACGGGGTAATCGATTGTAACTTGCTTGTAAGCCTTCTAATACATGAGCTATTAGCCTAAGAAGCTACGCTTTGCACAAGCAATGTTCGTCGAGAATGGGCTACATTGGCTATGTTTGATTGCGAGGCCAGTGCTTTATGAGATTGTGACGTTGTTTTCAGGTTACTGAAATAGATACGAGGAAAACAACAGTTCAGCAACCGGTCCCACCATTTTCACGTCGGTCGCATATACAAGTGAGCGCGGCCTGCCATCTGAAACTCCTGTTTCTAAAGGGCAGGGTAAACTGGAAAAAAACGTGCGAAAATAGCACAATGGAGGATTTTTAAGGCGTTTTGGTTTCAGTACAATAACGTCAAAGTCACGAACAGAACTCCAACTCTGCGAATTAAGCTGAAATATGTGCCGAAACACATTGTGCACACATTTCGTGAGCATTTTTGTGTGTTTTATGGAATTCACATAAGATGTGCTTGACACACATTTTATATGCTACAGAAATGTGTGTAAGTTGTGGCATTCCTTTTAGCTTTCCAGGACACCGGAAACGAGTGGATTGCATTTAACACGGTGATTTAACAACGAAAATAGCAATGTTGCAATTTACGCCGAATGACCATGTGTTGAACACACGCAAGGTAAGGGCGAAATAGAAAATTTGAGCTGCGGGCACGTCATGCGCAGAAAATCGGAGACGTCTTTCCAGAAGGATCAGCATACTTTTCATTCGTCCCAGTGATATTGACGTAGCATTGCACTATTCAGAGCTATTTACTAGCAAAACACAATCCTTGTCTATCGTGCTTTTTTACGTATTGCTGAAACTTTTAACTTGGCGCCACTGGTAAAATTCGCAGCGAATTATTCTTCTCGTTAAAACGCGAAAGTGTTTTATGCTGGGGTCCAAAAGGACTTCACTGACTTATTTCTGTCACAGATATGATGTTAGTAAAATGCACGCTAACGGACCACAAAGAAAAAGCTCGGGAAAAAATCTGCGTCACTGGGAATCGAACCCACGACCTGTGTCAATTGTGCCGGCCATCAACAGCCATGTACGGGGCTCTATAAACGCGCCCTATACCTCTCACACCATTTCTTTGTCACGGTGCTCTTGGTTTGCGAGACGGTGTCGCCATCTGTGAGTAGGGCAGTACCGTGTCACTACGCTAGCGAGCGCCGATAGAGTGATTGGGCGAGCAGTCGCCCTATTCGTTGTTACCTTCCGTGCTGTTCGCTTCGCGTTATCGTGTGACCCCTTCTTGACGGAGTAGTGCAGCTTCCACATGCACCAACGATGTTTTAGGGGCGAAGCTCCTTAGGGCGTAGGCTAGTCCGGCGTCCTGCGTCGTTGTCGTCGTCGTAGTAGCCACCCCTGTGCGATGACGATGACGCTGACATCACGGCACAGCACTGTGCCGCATAGTGGGTACATGGAATGTACCCACTATGCGTCATAACGATGACGCTGATCACGATTGCGATGCCATACAACACATGGCATCGCGATATGGTCTCACATGCATATTGTTTGACCACATGCAACCAACCACCATCCGAGGAACCTGGCATCGATCTCGTCTTTGCAAACTTTCCCCTACGACCCATCCAGGAACCGCTCTCCCTCCATTTCACCTACAATAAAGCCGTTATAATGAAGGGGGGAACGGAAGCCACGGCTTATGTAAACGGCAACCACGACCAACGAAGAAACGAAAACAAAACGGAAAATCACGGCTCACGAATAAAATATAAATTTCTTGTATATATACACACAGTGTTTGTCACGTGTTTGATGATGTACTGGGCGAATTTCATGGAAGATTCATGGTTTACCGATGAACCTCCGGACCTTCGCCCACTCATCATCATTCACTCCGTGGATATGCTTTTTTTTAGGTCCTTTGCGGTTTTTAGGTGCTTTGCATTGTTCCCTTTTTCGCCATTAAAAAAGTGTTTCTTTTAGGGGCGAATCTCCTTAGGGCGTAGGGTAGTCCGGCGTCGTAGTTGTCGTCATCGTCGTAGTAGCCATCTCTAGGTCTCAGAATGATCACTAGATGGCGCTGCGGTGCCATCTAGTGATCGACCACATGCAACCCACAACCATCCGAGGAACCTGCATCGATCTCGTCTCGATATGGTCCCAGGTGCATATCGTTCGACCACATGCAACCCACAACCATCCGAGGAACCTGCATCGATTTCGTCTTCGCAAACTTCCTACTACGGCCATCCAAGAACCCCTATCCCTTCATTTACCGACCATAAAGCAGTTATAATGAAGGGTGAACGAAAGCCACGTCTAGCTACCATTTACGAACAATAAAATCATTTCGTTGTATATATATAGTGTTTGTCACGTCTTTCATGATGTACTGGGTGAAATTCACGGAAGATTCACGGTTTACCGATGAACCTCCGGAGCTTCGCCCACTCACCATCATTCACTCCGGGGATATGCGTGGCCTTTTTCTATTTCCATTGACTTAATGTCAACTAAGCTAATGTGTTTTTTTTATTTACTTCAGAGTTCGCTCTGTATCTTTTGTTTGTTTGTTTGTTTTTTCAATAGCTTGCTGCCTCCATCTACTGGCCTCGCAGAGAGTTTTCCCTGCCCTAGAAAAGTGCCGTTAATAGCTTTCCGTTTTCTGCGGTAATTGTCTTATATTTTTGTCTGTTTCTCTTTCAATCATAGCATTCTTAGCATATTCATACACGACTGAATCCATCGCAGCCTTGATATCGTAAAAAAAATACGCGAAAGTAAGTTTTTCACACGCGCATACAACAACCGCATTGTATGTCAGGTGAAGCATGAGTGGTAGTTGAATTATTGCGGTTTGGTGAGAGATAAACCCTTGCCCCGAGGCAGTACAGCACTCAGCCGAGAGCAGTGCGCTCGCACGGATGCCCCCGCGTTAACCGCGGCGACCCTAGCGGCTGCTTCTGTCCCTGTATGAAACGGCGGGCGGAGTTTTGTGACCAGAAAAAGCATTGAAGGAGTCTGCTCAAAGTAAACGATCAGTCATGTCGGCGAAGACGTTATTTGAAATGAACGTATTTTTATGGCTTTTGAGCATGAATATGCCAGGCATGTTGATCTACGGCCATACCTTTCCGTCTGTTAGCTGTCGCTAAGCGATCCTAGATCTTTTATTTTCCTCCTGGTTGACGTCAGTCGACCAACATTCTTATAAGTTCAGCAACCTACCTCGGCGTTTTTAAAGGCAAATGCCGGTGGAAATAAGCTCCCACCTAGGCCTGTAGAATTTCCGTCTTTTCCTCTCATCAACATCTCCTCCTCCTCCTCCTTCTGCGTCGACTGCGATAGTACCGACTAATAAAACTATTGCAGTAAGCGCCGTAGAAAGGAAACGATGTCGGTGGGCGAACGTCGTGCCTTGGTGAAGCGAAACAGAGGCCAGCGGGACGTGAACGCTTTCGCGTGCTCACGGATCAAACTACAAACTACTAAAATAGATTCGTGTTAAAGACATCAAAGTTCTTTTAGTTGTACGCAACGCTGAAGATGTGGCTACTAGCTCTGTGAATTTCCTCCGTGCAACGAGAACTTCATTCGCAGCAGCTCTGCAGCAGCTGTCTCGGCGACAGCTCCGGTAGCCCGGTATGAGCAAATGCGTAAAAGCCTACGCACAAACGAAAATGAACTCGTTCGTGGCCATGTGACCGGTGTTGTCTTTTTCCCGTCTACCATTCGTTGGCGCCTTCGTGCGTGCGCGTCTGCCGCGGTTGTCTTGCGCCTATGATTTTCGCCTGCTGTCCCGAAGGTCGCGGGATCGGTTCGCGGCCATGGCGACCCCAACTCGATGGAGGCGATATGCTAGAGGTCCGTGTACTCAGCTTCAGGTGCATATTAAAGAACCCTACATGGCCCATATTTCCGGAGCCCTCCACTACGACGTCCCTCAAAATTATATCGTTGTTTTGGGGCATAAAACCCGAACAATAAGTATTATTATTCCCGCTTGGGGGGGCTTCACCCTGCCGGTCTCGACCTGGCTTCTTCGTAAAACATTCTGTTCGCCTCGAGATTGACATGATTCACATCATGGTTCAATGAATAGGGGACGCGATGTTTTTTGCTGCCTTGCCATATGGCCCAAACGAACAGACAACGCCAGTCCTTAGGGTGCTGCGCGCATGCGCTGTACCGCCGCCCAACGTCTTGCATAGGCAAGCAGCTTGGATACCCTGCACTAAAACTTTTTTATATGAGGAATTGGACGAACATTCCACACTATCGTTGCGCACGTTTAAAGTGTGGAGCACTTTAGAGACCTGGGCTGTCGTATGCTGTCGCCGCTTGTCGTAACGCTGACAAAACCAGGTATAAAAATACAAAAAAAGAGGAAGCAAGCCTGAATTAGAACGAGAGAGAAAGAAAAGGAAAAATAGGTAGAAAATATAAATAAACAGAAATACCGAGAAAAAAAAAGACAGAAAGAACTGGTGAAGAAAAATGAAAGAGAGGAGGATAAAAGAGAAGACCGAAGAGAATCAAAGCCGGCTCCCTAGCTCCGCACTTCCTCCAGGCTTTGCTCCACTAGTGGGAAGCTGCCTTAATTGTTATCTATCCTGTCTGAGTTTTTGTTTTGCCATAAAAGTTCGTCACAGTTCCGTCGATGGAGCATAAGGAGCGTAGTAATTGAATTTTAAATATAAGTTCTGAAAATAGCGTAATAAAGGACTAACTGGCACCAAATTCTCCCTAATAGCAGAAACAATTACTCGTGGTTGCTCAATGAGTTACTTACCCAGTGACTCTCTACACAGTTATACAAACAAATACATGTGGTCTAATTTGTGTCGTCATTAACGCATCGTCTGAAACTTGGCTCATTCTTGATTAGGGCTTTATTATATGTTTACTTCCTGTACTACTGACGTATGATATAGAATCATAATATGATCTAGGTAGAAATGAATGTTTTTTACTTCAAGAGCCGGTTCGTTGTCCTCATTGTTGCAACTGGCAACATAAATCGAGGCAGCCAATGGTTTATACTGAAGCTGGGGCCGTCATCACCATTGTTCGTAGGGCCGATTCTCTCAGCCAAGGGAAAAGTGTCTCACAATTGTTTCGGGTCCTGTTCTTTCTCCTCTTCGTGCGTGTTTCCGTTTTGTTCGTCCGGCATAGCACATTATATTGTGGTGAAGGCCCTTCGGTTTCTCGCATTCACTGCATACGCACGCTTATTGTGTGCGGTACATTCTATTCAATCTTACGCCGTTAACATATGAACCAAGCTGGAGATGCCCGAATGTTACTGTCTCCTCTAGTTAACTTTTCATCCCTAGAACACATCTCCTCCTTCCAATTACGTGGTGGTCACGTATTGTTCCTTCTTTTTCAGCGGCGAGGTAGCTTCACACCCTTATGTGTGTGAAGCATACCTCTCAATGTTCGCAAAGTAGGTTTAGTGTGAAAAACGTCGTTGCCCTCTGGTAGCGATGGCTTCCCACCTCGTACCCAACGTCTCGTTCTGCTCTCTTGTACACCTCTCTCATTCACAGTAAATGACGCTGAAGGTGTTTGAAGGTGTTCTCTTCGCACGGTGTTAGTCCTGTAACATTAATTGTGTGTTGTTTTTGATATCGACCCATCCGTTCAGCAGACTCGTATGTCCCTCAAAGGCTAATTTTTTTACGCTACCCTTAATCTTTTCCGAATGGGGTTGCGTAAAGATGCGAGCATTTTCCTCTAGCTCCCTATATTGGCTCCACGCTGCTTATTGAAATAGAATATTTTATTTAAGTTGATGGAGGCACTTGGTGAGACATTCCGGCCTCTTGCGCGTAGGTATTATTAACCCTTCATTACTTTTAACGAACGATTTACAATTGGATCCTCCTATTGAAGAAACTCAAGATATAGCGAAGGGACAAGTGAATAAAGATCATGCTAAGTGCAAATGGCGTTTTCCATCTGGAAATCAGCCGCTATGGTGATGCGTCAACTTGTATAGCCACGTGAAGAGAGATGATGAGTTCGATACCTATAGCTTAATTATCACTTTTATATCATATGTGTGGAAATATCATATGCGCGGGATTAATATGTGCTTGTGCTTTAGCAGGCTTACTTATCATTTTAAATGCAGCTTTTATCAAGGATTATTACTTACAGTAGTTTTCAGTTAAAGGAAAAGGAAACAATACTGTTATGAATGAAAACCGAATTAATGGGTCTAATGGTATATTGGACGTTATGCAGAATGCTTATCCCGAGCATAATGTCTCTATAAAAGCTCGGATGTTTTTGTTGTTGTTGTTGCTGGGCACCACTTGGACTAAGTGAGCCATGTACTCTGGTTGCTTTAATCGCACCAATTGCAGTTAGTGCACTAGAATTTCCGATGCGGTAGTATGTGGGTAGGAAGCGCATGCGGTGCACTTGAACATTGCCCCTTCTTCATTTTCAGTAGTTTCACGGTAGTACATTATGCTAAATATTGGGTGAGGTTCTATATACTATATATCGATATATCAGCCGAGTTTCAAAGATTCGATTAAAAATGATGTGAGGCTAGCGTCTTCGAATGGGGTATTCGATAACGGAACTTGGTCGTAATACTGCTACCTAGTAAGAGATGTATTGTCACAGACAAGCCGTGAAGCCGCAAATTGAATTGAACTTTACGAAGATGAAAGTGTCAAACGACTTCTAAAGGTTCCCGCTGTATTTTAATGATAGAGCATATGTGGTTCTTGCTTTGCATTCGTGGACAAATCTATAAGGCGAATTCGAGAAAGAAAAAAAGGGGCTATGCGTGCGAGCATTTCGCGCGTGAGTGTTCCTTGGTGTAGCATATCCCCACAGCGTGTTTTTTATGGGAGTATACAGACATTCTATAATAACGGGTATTAGTACTGCGTACGTTGTAAGAACACCGCATTTCGCATGGTGGACATGAGCAAAAGTTTTGCGCTTGTAATGACGTGACGTACTATACCTACTACTGAAGGGGCGAGGTTTAAAATTTCTTGGTGCGCGTCACCTCACACAGGCACAGGTGTTGCACCTGCACGCATGAACTTTACGCACACGGAAGTACAAGCACAAACACAAGCATGCAACATGACACAAGCAGATGTGTGTACAATGTACGCACATACGCACGGTGTTTCCCATCGCGCCCTCTCTTATGATTGTAGTCCCATGAAGAGCACGCAACGGGAAGCATCTACAACGACTAACACTCGCACATATTGTATGCTCACGCATAATCACTTCTGCGGGCCGCTCCTAGCTCAGAAATTCTTCGATTGCACACATGCAGCCGCAAAGTTGCATGGCATCATATTCACGTTTTCTTGAAGCTACAGTATTCCAGTACAGATTTCAGATCTTAACGTAGCCCAAAGGTTCCCTTTACTGAGCAGAGCGTTAATCATTTAGGAATGAAAACTGGTAGCTATATCTTGCTAAATCGGAATAAACATTCGAACACCTGCTTTTGCTGCGGCGCGTAGGAGTGGAACAACTGCGGCATTGGCGCAAGGTGCTTGTTCCAGTTGGCCGTCGGTGAAACCTAATCATATCCAGCGAATGCAAGCGTCTTTAAGCTTCCAAACGGTGCAAGTAGCGTTTCCAACAGTTCGACCGAGTTATTTTCTATGAAGCTCAACGGAGTTCCAGTGGCTGCAAACGTATATGAGTGCCCCTGAGTACGACCAAGTGTCAAAATGCATCGGTTTCACGGTTCGAAGCTCTAAAAACAATTGTTTCTGCAATGGCCCCTACCTGTGTGCTCGTTCTTTAAGCCTGAATACCGCGAAAATATGCCACATGGCTCTAAAAGCGAGACTGCAATGGCACGCCAATCTTATTTGCGCAAAACCTTAAAAATTAGGCTTGAAGCTATATACGAATGAGAATACATTGAGCATGTGAACCCGACTTTTAACAAAGCATTCTGGTCCTCGCAAATCTCTTTCACTACAAGTTTGTTGGAAATAACTATTGAGCGCGTGACAGATCGTCTCATTACCCCACCACGGTGTTCTGCACTTATGCTTGACTGCTGACCCGAAGGTTACGGGATATAACACCGGCCGCGGCGGCCGCATTTTCATGGAAGCAAAATGTGGGAGACCCATGCGCTTAGGTATTTATGCATGTTAAAGAACCCCAGATTGTAAAAATTTCCAGAGCCCTCCACTACAGCGTCTCTCATAATCGTATCGTGGTATTGGGGCTTCAAACCTTGGAAATTATTATTAGATCGTCTGATCGAAAATCTTTCCAATAAAGCTGGCACAGGTGTCAGTACTAGCACATGCCCATTTAACGCTTCGCGTTGTGCATTCGCCATTTTTAAGTGTTTCTCAAAGCAATACAGTTAAGATTAGTCTGTTTTGAAGGAAGCAAGTGTAAAGTTATATATTGGGCAAAATGAATACATAGCACATGTTTTCCTTTGACTTCTTTTAGAGCACTTCACTATGGATACTAATCAAGACGGGAAAGGCTATTGTCTGACGAATCGAAATACCACTGTCATCGTTCATACTACATTAAATATAGCTGCTGCGCATAACTGATGAAACACTTTTTTTCGCGCAGTACATGGGCACCCTATATTACGGTACGACAGAGAAGCTGTGCTGCATGGAGCCGATATAGGGACCGTGATTTCGCAAGATAAATATATCTACTTCTGTTACATGGCGCCCTGTTTCTCTTTTGAAAGCCACGTGAGGAGTGCGCAAACCGGGACTGTAGGGCAGGAGAAAAGAGAAACGAAATTGATCACTTCCTTTACTTGTCTAAGCTCGTGCGACGATTTAGGATTCCTGATTCGACGTGGCGCTGACGGATTTATTACCGCACGCGTCACACATCCATAGACTACGCTCAGCTTTCGTAATTATACTAGTCCTCTATCGCACGCTATTCAGTCATCTTCCCACCAGCAAAATCTAACGTAAGTTTTTCAGGTTGAATTCGCTTCCTCTTGACTTTTCGTTTCACGTTTCTCTGATAAAAAAAGAAAGACAACATAAATAGTTCCATAAAGTGCTGTTTTCCCCAGCTTTGGCTAAAATCCGTCTTCATTTCTGAGGCAACATTTAACAGCGGTGCAGTTTAGTCTTACAGAAAAATAACCATGGTGTAACACGAAGACGTCTCGCCGAGAGAGAGAGAGAGATGAAAACATTCATTCTAAAAAAAAAGTTGGGAGTTTGGAGGCCAAGGCATGACCCCGCTACATGGTCGCCGTCGCTATAGTCCAGGACACTGCATGACGACGCCCCGACTCACGCCCATCTCACATGAGTCTGTTGAGACTCCAGCGAGGAGCAGCTGAGGAGGGCAGACTCCCATGCCTCCCTGGAAGGGGTGGAAGAAGGAGACAGGTGGGGATTTTCTGTACATGGCCACAGCATGTGGAAGATGTACACTAGGTTTCTATCTCAACGCAGTGTACACCAGGTCGTAGTATACCCATTCAGCAGTGTTGTCTTCCGGAGCGGAGCTGCGCCTAGCGCGTGCAACGGATTACTTGCCCAGCGCGCACTTTTTCGTCCTCTTCATAATCATCTGCTTCGTTCGCCGAATAGATGCAATCACCGGCAGGGTGAAAGAACGAACACGGAGAGAGAGAGAAAGAGATCGAAAGAAATTGGAACAGAAAAATAGAAAAAGAAAGACAGAAAGGTAGAAAGACAGAAAAAAATACTAGAGAGCGAAAGAAAAAGAAAGAGGCACAAAAAGGAAGGAATCAAAATAAAAAAGACACAAAGAGCGGGAAATACAGGAAAAGAAATGTATATAATGTGATAGACAGAAATAGAAGGAAATAAAAACAAAACAGAGAGAGACGAAACAGAGGGAGGGAGAAAGAGAGGAAAGAAGAAAGAGAAACAAGGCAGGCCAGCCAGTTTGGTATAATAAGAGGGCGAAAACGGTAGGTGAGGGCGAGGAGGAGGGAAAGAAGAAGGGGAAAGGTTGAAGCACGTGTTGGGCCGAGATGATGACACATCTGGTGCGAAGGAAGAATAAAGAGATCGTGATTTCGGTCTGGGCACGGTTGTCGTGGAATGTTACATTGGCGCAGTGTCTGACGTGATAGAAGGCTATATTGTGTGGATAAAGCTGAGCATATCGAGATACGCAAATCACCAGTCGTATTTTTGAACTTGGGAAGCGGATGCATATCTTAAGTATGAATTACCTCAGACCGCCAGAACTCCAAAGCTTCGTGAGTTCATCGCCCAAAAGGCTGGCAGGACGTTGCATAAGATTGATGTTCAAGCATGAGGGAAGACAAGATTGAAGAATTCCGAATTGCAAGAACATATATTGACGCCGCTGGTGCAGCTGACGACAACAGCTTCAGAGAGCAAGGCCGACTCTTCCATTCATTCATTCATTTTTCCTTCATTCATTTTTATTTCCTTAAAGACCCCGATAGGGTATTACATAAGGGGTGGGTTAATATACAATCGATAGTGTTGTCACAATGATCAATGTGAAGTTACATTTGAAATGCTATGAATGAAGTTTGATGGGCAGGTGATTGTGGCGACATCGTGGGAAAGGCCGTTCCAGTCTTTCGCTGCTCTGGGAAAAAAGAAGCAGAAAATGTTTTAGTACGGGCACGTGGGCGAAATACTTGTAGCGCATGGCCGGTGCGATGAGAAATGTGAGCTGCAGGGATAATGTAAGGAGAGCGATTAAGTGGCGAGTGAAAAAACTTGTGAAATAATGAGAGGGTTGCAATGCGTCGGCGACAAGACAAAGGCGGTAAGTTGCACTCGGCTTTGAGGGATGAAACACTGATGTCGTATGAGTACGAAGCATGAATGAATCTAGCTGCACGATTTTGAATGGTTTCAAGTGAGTTTGTGAGACCAACTTCAGGTGGGTTCCAGATGGGAGATGCGTATTCTAACTTTGACCTGACTAATGATGTGTAAGCAAGTAGTTTTACGTGACTCGGAGCGCTGCGTAAATGGCGTTTTAAGAAGCCCAAGGTTCTGTTAGATGATGATGCGATTTTATTAATGTGAGTGTCCCACGACAAATTGTAGGATAGGGTGACTCCAAGGTATTTATAAGTGGTTACTGATTCGACAGGGACGTTAGCTATGTTATAAGAGAAGCGAAGAGGATTTAGACGACGAGTGAAGGAGATTAGTTTGCATTTAGTAGGGTTTAAGGACATAAGCCAGTCATCACACCATTGTATGATATGGTTGAGGTCTTCTTGTAATAATATTTGGTCAGAAGGGTTAGTAACGGTTCGATAAATGACACAGTCGTCGGCAAACATGCGGAAATTTGAAGATACATGCAAAGATAGGTCGTTAATGTAGATTAGAAATAAAAGAGGACCAAGGACAGAGCCCTGTGGCACACCCGATGCCACCGGAAGAGGGTCAGACAAATTATGATTTGTAAACACCGATTGCGTGCGGTTAGTCAAGAATTCTTTTATCCAGTTAAGTACAGATGGGTGCAAGTTTAAGGAAGACAGCTTTAATATTAGGCGTTTGTGGGGTACCTTATCAAAGGCTTTCGCAAAATCAAGGAATATGGAATCTGTTTGTTTGTTAATGTCAAGGTTGGCATGAAGGTCATGAACAAAGATTGGCAAGCTGGGTTTCGCAAGAGTGGCCCCTACGAAACCCATGTTGAGAGTGGTGAAAAAAATTATGAGAATCGAGAAAGTTCATGATGTAAGAGTAAATGACGTGTTCCATGAGTTTGCAGGGTACGCTGGTCAAGGAGATTGGTCGGTAGTTGAGTGGCGAGTTTCTGTTACCGGATTTGAAGACAGGAACGACCTTTCCCACTTTCCAGTCGTCTGGGATGATGCCTGTTAAAAGAGACTGCGAAAATAACAATACAAAATAAGCCGATGCAATGTGACGTATATTTTTCAACAGTTTAGGCATTAATACCGTCCATCCCAGATGCTGATGTTAACTTCAACTTTTCGATGAGGGATGAGATACCGTCAGCAGTAAAACTGATTTCAGGCGTGGCAGGTGTGATATGACATGAAAACACAGGTAAGCGTGCTTGTGATTCGTGAGTAAATACAGATGAGAAAGC
The DNA here is from genome assembly GCA_030522465.1 of Rhipicephalus appendiculatus. Classification (NCBI taxonomy): domain Eukaryota; kingdom Metazoa; phylum Arthropoda; class Arachnida; order Ixodida; family Ixodidae; genus Rhipicephalus; species Rhipicephalus appendiculatus. The sequence goes on from JALIZH010021445.1 coordinate 14,239, forward strand.
GTTATTAAAAGCATCAGCGCATTCTGCGCCTGAAAGAACCTCCCCAGATTCGTTAGTAAGAGTGGTGCCAATAGCTGCTTTAGGGTTAATTACCTGCCAAAACTTGCGGGGATCGTTAGTTAACATATTGGGCAAATCATTGTTAAAAAATTTTAACTTTGCGTTACAGATAGCCGTGGAACTCTTGTCTCCTAGAAATGATTCGCCTGCTGCAGTAACATGCCGAGTGTCAGCAGCAACTCATACAAAATCTTCTGACTACTAGTCAAGCCCAACAACAAGCAACGCCGATGGTAAATCCCGACATCTTTGACTGAGAATGCTGAAGCCCAGAGATTTGGATACACTGCTATAAACTATCGTGTGAAGTGAACTCCTGGTGAGCAGTGCGAGCGCTTTAGGAACATACGTCAGTTCCTCAGCCGGCTTGCCAAGAAATGGTGCGGCATCCACTACGCTGGACATGTGACGAATACATAGAGCCAGTGGAGAGCGAGTTTTTTGGCAACCTTTGACGAAAACCCGGTTGACAGGGGGACTTAGCTATTTTTTGTAAATATCGCCCAGGAAAGCCATTAGAATATTTTACGTGAAAAGGCGGCTTCTTCACATGGCAAATACAGAACTACCGGAGTCTGCAGTAGTGCCACTGATTGTTCACGGCTTACCTAAGGAACTGCAGAGGTTGGTGCAAGTAAAGTCGCCTAAGACCATCAAGGAGCTATTGCGATGTTTCAGAAATATCTCTCCCAATTTTACACCACAAAATGTGCTTCGGACCTATCAGAACTTTCGAAAGGGCACCATGGAGGTCTCGCGAGCCTGAAAAGTCCTCATGCCGGGAATAGTCTAGTCAATTTAGTGCCTGCTATAAGCAATGACGCAAAACAAGCCGTCTTGAATTCAGGAGAAGCGCAACCAAAACCCTAATAAAAGAGGGTTTCCAGTTGCACCTGAAGAAAAAAACTGAGACAGTTTTTCTGACCGTCCTGAACCTTGTTTATATTAAACTCAATATCAATGGTGACGATGTTGATGCATTGGGTGACAGAGGTGTATTTATATATTTAATAAATGAGGCTCTTGTTAAAAGTGGCGAAATAATTAGAGGAAGACCGGGGCAGGTACAAAATTTTCGTGGAACAAGACAAAGATGTGATGAATTGGCGAAAGCAGATGTTTTTTATGAAGGCCGGGATAGCTTATATGCACGCCCTTGTAAAGAAACGATAAGATTATAAATTTCTACTTTCGAGACCAGATATGAAGACGCTGAAGTGAAACATTTATTGGAACGATAAAGTAATTGTAGCGCAAGGACTGTGCGTGTCATTGAACATTGCGCACCACCTTGTCATGTGAGAAGAACGTTCGTGAAGAATTCCCGGATCTTGCCGGTCAAGGCAGCTGTCCACCGGCTACAAATACATAACTGTTCTCATTAAGCTGAGAGATGTTACGCAGGTCAGACAAAAACCCTACAGTATGTCCCGTGAAGACAAACTGTGGTTGAACAAGTCAGAAATAAAATATGTTAGATGCTGGAATGATGCGACCATCGGTGTCCACGTTCACGTCGCCTATTACTCTGGCTCCGAAAGAAGACGGATCTTTTTGTGACTGTGCATCGATTACTGCATCTTCAACTGCCAAACTGGTGTATTTCCTTTTTCCACTGCCAATGATCGATGAAAGAATTGAAGCAACTGAAGGCTGCAACACATTTCCTCGTTTAGACCTCTACAAATAATTTTGGCAAATGCCGCTAGAAGAGAAATATAAGATGTACACTGTTTTCGTCACTTTATTTGCGTATACGAATACAACAATTTGGATTTCGGGTGGTAAAGCAGTGCAGCATGGTTCCAAAAAATTATATTCTGTAATGTGCATGTAGACGACATCATAGTCTGCTCCAAGGATGAAACATCACACGCTGAGCACATGCACTTTCTTTTGACGGATTAATTGACGCCAAACTTAAAGTGACCTTTAAGAAAAGTGAATTTCTGAAACACACGATTTCATTCCTCGGACGCATTTTCGACGGATTCACAAAGAGCACGAAAGATGAGTCCGCGGAATGTGTGCGTCAGATCAAAAAGTCAATTTCGCCACAAGGCGAAGAAATGAATGCGATAGCGAAAATTGGAATGTCAAGCGAAGAATGGCAAGCAGGTCGAAACGTGCAGCACGCTGCTCACGGACACATGACGCACGAAAACAACACGCACAGGATGAGAGCGAACAACGTTCACAGCTCGACACTTGACGCACTGCTCAGACAAAAACGACGCACGAAACGTTTTCACACGTACAGACGAGCGCGAACCAAGTCTCACCGTTGTTACTTCCTATGTGTTTGAAAAGCGTGCTCTTTTCGCAAACAGGGGACTGCAGTGAGCGAAGTGACCTTCGTGCGCTCGGTAACTACAACGCAGTCCTTCTGGTGAAAGCCCAAGGCATACTATTCTCTTCCACCGCGAGATAAGCGCGCGCGCGCACGGGCGCCTACCCCCCACGGGGCAAAGTACGCGCGGGAGAGGAGTGCCCAAGAGCGCACGTCGCGACGAGAGGGCCGCCGAGCGAAAGCCCCGCCGAGCGCGCCCTTTGCGCCACCTCACAGGTAATGCTGAAAACACGCTGAACACACGCTGTATATAAATCGCTCGCCGTTTGAACATTGAAGGACGTGCGCTTTCGTGGCTCAGCGGTTCGCGCCGCGCGCTGCAGAGCGAGAGGTCCCTTGTTCGACGCCGCGCGTCGAAAACATTTTTCTGAATTATTTTTCTTTGTAGCTTTTATAAATATGTAGATACGTATACATATACACGACATGACGGCGACGGCGACGCTGACGGCGAAAACCAGCCTAGAGTGTCCATATAATTGCTATCCTAAGAAAAGCCAGACAGTGTACATGCAGTAAATGTTTTTCTTGGGAGCGCAGGACATTTTAGAATTACATAAGGGATTCCGCAGCACAGGCGAAGCTGTTGAACAGCCTACTCCGTAAAGACACAGATTCCATCTGGGCTGAAGAATGTAGGAAGGTATACAAAGATTCACTATTGGCGGTCCTCACACTACCCCACTTCACCCTTCCATTCGAACTTAACGGATGCATCGAACTACGGTGCGGGTGCTGTACTGTACCTAGGGTTAGCAACTCTTCAATTGAGAAAGTCGGGATGGGGAGGGGGGTTACACTAACATAGGGAGCCAGTGAAATCTGTTTTCTTTATTGTTGCGCCCTTTCCTTTCAAACTGTTACTTTAGTTGGCTACGTGGAGCTCACAACAGTTCCTCTTGTCTGATAATGTACTCGTGATAATTGTCTCACTTCACGCGGAATTTGAACTAAAGTGGCTAAAAGCCCTCTCAGCAACCGTTATCTACCGCAACATTCTTTCGTGCGTGCGGTTCGTCCGAAATTCGTGTTCCGAAGCGTGACGCGCGTTGTTGGGCATGCGTTGGATCATGAAAATTTAACTGGGCGTTCCGGAACAAATTCGGGACATAAAGATGTCCCGTCAGGGACGGTGCGGGACTCAGGACGCCGTATGTAAAGTGGGGACAGTCCCACAAAATCTTGGACGCTTGGTAACCCTAACTGTACCAACGAAGCGGCATAAGCTGAAGCGGAAGAGGAATACAAGTCGTTGGATATTACTCCTTTACATTCAGGAAGTCGCAGCAAAACTACAGCACAACTGAGAAGGAGGCACTGGCTGTTGTGCTAGTGATTAGGTATTTCCGATCGTACCTAAAAGGCACAAAATTCACATCGTATATTGATCGCCAGGCGCTTATTCATTTTCTGAGTGGTCCTCAACAGAGAGGTCGGTGGCTCAATGGATAAGTGAATTTCAGCAGCTTGATTTTGAGGCGGCGCACAGAAGTGGACAAGAGTTCTTAGAGGCTCACGCACTTTCTCGACTTCCCATTTTCAGTAACTGCAGGAACAAGGTAAGGGTTATCTTGCTTAAAATGTGAGAAGGCACAGAAGAACTGCTGTATGTAGACGGAAACTTTCACGTACCGGATGATCTAAAAACGAGACTTCCCGACCTTTGTCACGAGAATCTAGAGTTAGGAGGGCATGACGGCTTCTGGTTTTCTGGGGAACACACTCCGAAATGACAAGAAGAATTACGTGGCCTGGCATGAATTACGTGGCCTGGCGCGACATTCTGGTTTATATTAGCACTTGTCAACAATGTCAACTGACCAAAGCAAAATATACAAAGAAGACAGACAGCATGATTTTTCCATCTGATTGAAATGTTCCATTTGAAACCGTACATGTTGATTTCACTGAACTGAAGAAAAAAAAGCGAAGAAGTGAGGAAAACGCAATCATTTTGGTGTGCATTACTGAATGTTCAACCACGCTAGCTGTAGAGCCAGGAAAAGAAAATACTGGTATTGTCATACCTCGGCTGACCAGAGACATCTTTAAATAATTGAAATGTGTTTATCATACAATGGCCCCGCACTCAATAGCTAGGCATTCAAGAGCCAGAGAAACATGATCTTGAAGTTCGCAGCCCCTTACCATCCATCAGCAATGGACTAGCAGAACGTGTAAACTGAGATATAATGCAGTATAAGTATGTACCCAGGATTCTCACGACGGTGGAATGTTGTCTAAAAGCAGCTGTGTCACACCACAATAGGTCTCATACGAACGCTCTGAGATGCAGTCCTCAATACGCCGCCTTCGAGGAACCTGCTTATTTCTCTGGAATAGCAAATAAGCTTAATTCGAAGGCAGCGCAAATATTGCCGCAAGTACAGTAGGCGATATGGTTCTTGTGCGGAAAGGCTGTGGTGGTCCTAACACAAAAATTGTGGATCCGTTTAAAGTGGTGTCGTTGACTACAAAGGAAGGAGTACTCAAGACCATCGGCTACACGACGGTAAACGGTGCCATGGAAATAGCAGCCATTTCCAACGGAATCCCTTATGTGCCGAGCAGCAATGAAACAAAGCCCGGGAGAGTACAGTGGGCCGAGATGACAAAGGATATATCCCGTGGGAACGGGGGCAGGACCAAGAATAAAGATATCGTGCTTTGGATCTGTGCATGATTTCATAGACTGTTACAAAGCATATGACGCTGCCGAATCTAAAGTAGTTAAGAGAGCTATTGTTTCTATGTGCTTCTAAGGTGCGTTGGCTAGGACTTGCCTTCACGGAATGCAGGAGAGCTTTGATAACCAGGTCAGCCGGCTATATTCAGCTGGGTGTCTTCGTTCGCTCATTGTGGCAGCTGCTGAATTCCTGCTTCAAAATGTTAAAGGGAAAAAGAAGGAATGTCAGCAGTTTGAAAGAAGACCACTAGTTGTCCTGTACGTCTATAAGGTTAAAACGGGGCCTAATAGGTACAAATTACCTATTCTGCGTCAAGGAAGCTGTCGGGCCTGTGCCCGCAGATTTCAAGAGGACCCGTGCCTGCCCCGTGTGGTAAGAGGCATGCGAGGCCCTATGTCACTTGTGCGATGTGAGTGGTCTACAAAATTCCGCTCTGTGAAAGGGTGTACATCCACCAGACCGGCAGATGCGTCAACGATCGAGCGAGGGAGCATGATCTTGAGATCAAGAACAATGTATGGGCACATTTCCCTATGCACTGCAGTGCGTGTGGATGTGAGGCAAGATATGCCGATATCACCGTTCTTCGTAGAAGCAAGGAGCTGATTGAGCGACAGATGCTGGAAGCATATTTAACAAAAAAAAAAACAGATATCTGTTATAGCGATACGTCAGTGGTGCTGCGTTCAGATGAATTTGATTTTTTGAAAGGTTTCTTTAACTAGCACTTGCATTGTGAGTGGCCGCTTGTTGTGATTTGACGCGTGCTGTGTTATTGCGCACGTGTGGCACGGTGTATATATTGCGACGGTCTTGCAAGAACATATTTAGTTCAGAGTGACACTCTTTCCTTTCGCCTATTCTTCTCGGTGGTTTGCGTCGTCTAATTTTCTTGTAGCATGCACCAGCTCGTCCAACAAGTTTTACAGTGCTTAGCACGTCCCTCAGTGGAATGGCTTTCGTCACTGACAAATTTGCAGTACGTACAGTACTCGGCCATGCAAATTAGTTAATAAAAAATTCCTGACGAACTTGGCCGAAACACAAAGCTGCTGCGCAATCTAACAAGAGATGCTACTTTTGAGTAGACTAAACTCCATCCGAGCATGTGAAATACTATTGGCCAATACTCAGCCTCGCGCTACCCTATTTGCGGTCCATCTAAAAAGGTGAAATGATTGCGCGGACCTCATACACTATTGCTAAAGCCAGAAAAAAAATCACGCCATATCCACGAAGTGAATGATGATGAGTGGGCGAAGCTCCGGAGGTAATCTGGTAAACCTTCAATCCCGGTAGGGTAGATGATGATTTTCTTCAAGAGCTCTACGGACCACAAGGAGGGGGTTCCCCTGATTTTGTTTTCCTCATATATGACGTTAAGCTCAGGGGAACGTTTGTTGTCGGCGTTGCCGTTTTGCCTTTCGAGAGCGAGAGCACGTTCACGATCGTTTTCATCCATGGCAGAAAGCGAATGTGTGGTCTGGAACGCGCTTATACTTCATGGTCATCAGCGTCATCGTCATCACTTGTAGTGGGTACATTCCGCTATACTGGAACGCGCTTATTCTTCATGGTCATCAGGCGTCATCGTCATCTTTATCAAGTGGAGTGGATACATCACACTATACGTAGCTACGTACTACTACTACTACTACTACTACTACTACTACATACTACAGAGGAGGGACAGACCCACACCCTAAGGAGCTTCGCCCCTAAAAACAAACATCTGTAGTTAAAACGTGCCAAAGGCGAGGGCATATTAGGTCAAGATGATTCAATGGTTACCCTGGTGATTAGTTGTAGCATTTCGCTGTTATAAATATATATATATATATATATATATATATATATATATATATATATATATATATATATATATATATATATATATATATATATATATATATATATATATATATATATATATATATATAGCGGAGGCCAAAGCCTCCGCCCAACATACCGAAGTACAAGGGAACACCAGAACACCTCCCCATCGACAAGTGGCTACTCCTTTTCGACACGAAGGCGACCGAGGCATCATGGACACACCGCGATCGGGTCAGTCACTTCAGCGAATACATCGAAGGGGAAGCGTTCAAGTGGTACCTGACAAAGGTTTTCGGCAACGACGAGACATGGGACGATATAAAGCGCGACATGCGAAATCTCTTTGCTACGACTGACGGACATGCCTTTCGTCTCTTCATCTGCTACCGGTTAAAAGGAGGGCAGATCATCAAGGATTACTACAACGAGAAAAAACAACTGGGCTCCTTGGCCGACCTTAAAGAGTGCCACATCATTTCTGGACTGACTGGTGTTCCTCTTGATGTGGAACTGGCGCTCGCCGGACTGTCTTTCAACTCGTCATCAGAGCGGCTAGCCGCTGCCGAACGGGTCGATACATCTTTAAGACGGGTGAGAGGAATTTCCGTTACTCGTACTCCTAGTACTACATCAATAGCTCCACGTCTCTTCAGCAGACCGCAGCAGCCAACATTGACTTCTCGACCGCGTGTCCCCCCAAAATGAATGTAGATATTGTTCAGCTGCTGGTTTCCCACGACAGTTTCATTGGCACAACGAATGTCCGCGCCCCGGCAACGTGTCCGCTATTGAGACTAGTCCGGGAAACGAGGAGAGCGACCCAGAGTTTCATTAACACAGTTCGATGCTCTCATCAACGGAAGGCCAGTAACTGCAATTCTTGATACAGGAGCAACAATTACTTGTACCAGTGAAGATTTGTACAAACAGCTCAAGCTTCAGTTGATGAGACTCCAGCATCATGATGCAGCAAGTTACTTCAAGCGTTCGAACTTTGGGTCGCGTAAACATTCAATTGCAAATTGGGAATGTCACAAAGGAAGTTTAACGTTCTGCGAGGCATGAGACCACAATTAATCGCGACTTGAATCAAAGAACTAAAAGAATGGAAGATAACCAAAAGGAAATGCTCGGCACTATTGCTGAGCTAAAAACACAACACATCAGGAAACTGGCGGGTGCGATTTCTGAAATTAAAACAAGACTTGCGACCGTAGAAAGTCAGACGGGTAATCTTAAAAAATGGCAGCATGAACTCGGTGACGTCGTCGAGGCGGTTGGAGGCATCGCAAAAGACTCTGCAGTCCTACGCTCCCGATTGGATGATGCAGAAGATCGTTCCCGTAGGATTAATTTACTTTTTTATGGTATAACGGATATTGCCACTGAGTCTGCTGTTCAATCAGAGCAAAAGATATTAGACATTCTAAATAGCACTCTCAGCCTAAGCGTACCAGGTGATAACATATCACGGGCGCACCGTATCGGTCGTTTTTTTCAAGAAAAATCACGTCCCGTAATTGTCAATTTCACTGCCCATAAAACCAAAGAAGAAATCCTGTCCAAGCATGCACAGCTAAAAGAAAACAATATCTCGGTTAGTGAAGACTTCTGTCCCGCTTCACGTCACGCCAGAAAAACCCTTATCGAATACGGAAAAAATCTGAATCTGCCATACAAGTTAAGGTACAAAAAGGTATTAATTGATGGGAAATGCTATGGCTACGACGCGAATGAACAGAAGGTCTATGAAATGAAGCCATCAAGTACCACTAATGGCACCGCGGCGTCTGTTCGAGTCTTAAGACCCCGGCGCAATATTTTAACAGCGCCCACATAGGAATACGCGAAGGGTAGGGACGCGGATCCGATAATAACTAGACTACCGGTTCTCTTTACTAATATTCGTAGTGTCTTACCTAAAAGAGATCTTCTATGCGGCCTAATAAATGACTGTGATGCAGATATAGTTGCACTAATCGAGACTTGGTTGACAAGTCAAGTTACAAACTCCGAGTTATTCCACTGTAATAAAAAAGTATAATGTTTACCGTGCCGACCGCGCTAAGGGACTAGGTGGTGGCGTATTAATTGCTGTTAATGAATGTTTAGACTGTTTTCCTGTGGCTGTAACATGTAACATTGAGTGTGTATGGTCCTGTGTTTCTGTTAATTATAAAAAGTTTCTGATTGGTTGTTGTTACCGAGCACCATCATCTGCCGCGACTTTTTGTGACAGCTTGTACGACTGTTTAAGTCAAATAAGTAATCGTTTCCCAGATGCACCAATTCTATTTATGGGAGATTTTAATTTTCCGAATATTTTGTGGTCAGGCATGTGTCCTTTATTAAATCCAACTTTCGCAGAATCGAAACGTTTCATCGACATATGCGCAGACTTTAGCTTACTCCAAGTTGTTACTTCGCCTACACGCGTAACGAACACCACATCATCACTTTTAGATCTCGTCTTCACGTCATCAACAGATATAATATCCCAGGTTACACACTCGCCCGGCCTGAGTGATTATGACGTCTTGCATTTTACTCTTAGCCTTTCAATTTACCCGTCCCACAACAGTCTTAAAACCATTCGTGACTACAAAAAAGCCAATTTCACCGCTATCAACCATGAACTTGGTGTTTTCGTTGATAATTTCTTGCCTAATGTCGCCAAGCGCTCGCTGGATACTAACTGGAATATGTTTAAAGAAAAAATTCACGATCTTGTCAACCAGTTTATTCCGACGAGGCGTGTTCTCTCGAATAACAATGCGCCGTGGTATACTAAATCCTTGAAACGACTATCTAACCGAAAAAAAACGCCTCTTTCTCACAGCTAAGCGGGTAGAAAACGAGGCTACATGGACAGCATACAAAGCAGCTGCTTCGACCTACACATCTGCAATAAAGAATACTAAATTTTCATTTTGTAATACCACACTCCCGACCATGCTTATCAACAATCCAAAAAGTTTCTGGAATGTAATAAAACCTACCGATTCAAAAATCATATCACTCAGTTCATCTACCGGCGAACCCATACCCCAGAACCACTGCGCTACTGTTCTAAACAATACGTTCATAAAGGCTTTCACACCTGCAAGACATGATCTCGAACTGCCATGGCTACCGCGCTGCAACTTTTTACCTATGGATCCGATAATTTTCAACCCCACGGGCATAACAAAAATAATAGATAACCTCAAGCTTACGTCTTCTTGCGGAATCGATGGAATCACGGCAAAGTTCCTGAAAAATACCAGTGAGTATTCCTCGATAATCTTGGAGAGCATTTTTTCACAATCATACATGTCTTCATCTTTACCGCTTGACTGGAAAACAGCAAAAATTATTCCGATTCCAAAATCAGGTGAAACTCATGATCCATCTAACTACAGGCCCATATCGTTAACCTCGATGTCATGTAAAATAATGGAGCACATCATATTTTCTAACCTTGTTACATTTCTGGAAGAAAACAGCTTTTTCTCTAAATTTCAACACGGCTTTCGCAAATTCCTTTCCTGTGAGACTCAACTGGTAACCTTTACTAATGACTTACACGTGTATCTTGATAACGGGTTTTTTTACTGATTGTATTTTTCTAGATTTTTCGAAAGCATTTGACAGGGTTAAACATGTATTGCTTCTACACAAACTAAGCGCACTAAACATTCACCCCGGAGTACTTGGCTGGATCCAATCTTTCCCTTCTTCTCGTTCGCAATTTGTTGTAGCTAACGACTTCACATATAACACGGCTCCAGTTGAATCAGGTGTTCCTCAAGGATCTGTACTAGGTCCTCTTTTATTTTTAATATATATTAACGATATACCCGAAAACATTTCCTCAAAAATTTGCTTATTCGCGGACGACTGTGTTATATATCGCAAAATTAATCATGACTCTGACATAGCAGCCCTTCAATCCGACTTAAACAACATATATAAGTGGTGCCTAATCAAAGTAACGTGGCTGCAATACTCAAATTTCCGACACCTAAACGAGAAAAAGACCTCCAGCGTTTCCTGGGCACTGTAAACGCTTACCGTCAGTACATCCCTCATTTTAGCGACATCGCTCTCCCACTCACGAAACTACTCCACAAAGGAAGCAAGTGTACGTGGACAGAAGCATCCGAGCAAGCTTTTCGGGAACTGAAGAAGCGCATAACTGAAGAACCGGTGCTTCGGATATACGACACTTCGAGACCATTTACTGTGCTCTGTGATGCATCTGGCGAAGGCATTGGTGCAGTGCTGAAGCAACCTGACGACAAAGGCAAGAAACATCCCGTTGCCTATTACTCCCGCAAACTACTTAAGCATGAGGTCAATTATGCTGTTACAGAAAGAGAATGCTTTGTCATTATAGATGCCATTGATAAATGGCATTGCTACCTTCATGGAAAGCCATTCACTGTTGTAACGGATCACTCTGCACTACAGTGGCTGAAGAATATTAAGAATCCTCAAGGTCGTCTCTTCCGGTCGTCGTTGAAACTATCGATGTATGAAGTAAACATCAAACATCAAAAGGGCATAAGCAACGTCGAAGCAGATGCACTCTCCAGAGCCCCAATAGTTCAACTTCTGTCCCACGATGAACTTCAGCGATGCAGCAATGAGCGCCCAAAAGGATCGTATTCATTGGAAAACAACGTAGTCATCGTCAGAAGAAAAGGACTAAGGAAGATCTATGTGCCCCATGAACTACGCCCAACCATTCTTAAGAACGCACATTACCATTTTGGGTATGTCAGAGTGAAGAAGACACTATCACTCTTGTCGCCGCAATATTATTGGCCGGATATAGTAACCGATGTTGCCACTTACATTCGGCATTGTGATACATCCCAGAGATGCAAGAAGACGAAAACAAAGAAGTATGGGACACTTGAATCCCTGCATCCTGCTGAAGAGCCTTTTGACCTTTTTTGCGATGGACACCATTGGGGATTTTGTGGATATGACTTATCAAAAAAGTCACAGTTTCACCGCAATGGGGAAGCAATGAATGCGATAGCAACAAATTTTAATGTTATACGAAGTGAGGCTGGCAGCTAACTCTTTTGGATTCGATCTCACGCAACTCTAGGAAACGTTCGTTTAAAAGAATACGGCCGCTCCAGGGAACACTCTGCTCACCACATTCTCTTCGCGTTGAGAGCGCAGCTCATAGAAGGGTATACCGGCCCCTCGCTGTCGGGCCGCCCAGAAGGGGAGATAAGGCGCGCCCGCGACGACCGCGCTCGTAAAATCTAAGGTCGCTCGAGGGACTCCCCCCCCCCCCCCTCGCGTCTTTTCACGCTCACGAACGCCGGGCGCAGCCGGTTGAACAGTTTGGGGGGATCTTATCGCATGCTCCTCGGAGTGACGGAGACGGGCCGGCTCTGTGATCTCCGCTTCAGCCGCGTTCATCGCTCCCGCTCCCCCGATATTACCCGCTGGTGGAACGTACGATGCGCAGGAAGCTCTCATCAATTTGGACTTCATACGCGACATGACGGCGACGGCGATGACGACGGCAACGGCGACGGCAAAACCCGTCGAGACTGTCCATATATTTGCTATCGCAATAAAAGGTTTATCCACTTGGTTATTGACCATGCTACTCGCTACGTATGGGCGTTCGCCCATAAAAGTGAGAACAGCGGCCCCTACATCTCATGCTTAAAAACCATTTTTGTTGCCGGAAAACGACGGAAGTTCCTTTCAGATCGTGGAACAGGATTCACTGCAGGAAAATTTAAACAGTTTCTAAAACAACCGAATACACCAACTCTTCACCTCATCTCATCATCCGCAATTCAATGGTATGAACGAGCGGGAAAACCAAACCATCATAACCAGACTTAAGTGCAAGATCAATGACGAGCCACAGAAGTGTTGGACTAAGCGGCTCGCGAAGTTACCGGCTACGCACCGTCCTTCCTGATGTATGGAATTCCATCTTGTCCAACTGTACTGAAACAGCGAGAAAAAACTGTGGAAAAAGCGCGGAAAGCTGCTGTTAATAATTCTATCGCCTACCACAATAAGAACACACTAATCTATGATAAGAAATTTCTTCCGATTGAGTCCCAAGTCGGTGACTTCGTCCTTTACGAGACACCATGGCATCCCAACAGCGGCAAACTGAGTTCTGTCATGGGAGGTCCTACAAGATTCTACGCAGAGTCTCACGCCGTAGTGGAGGGCTCCGGAAATTTCCACTATCTGGTGCTCTTTAACGTGCACTGACATCGCACAGTACACGGGCCTCTGCCATTTCACTTCCATCGAAATGCGACCACCGCGGCCGGGATCGAACCCGCAACCTTTGGGTCAGCAGCCGAGCACCGTGGCCGCTACACCACCGCGGCGGACGTGAGGCGTATTATATTAGGAAATTGGACGACGAATTCGTGAGTCAGCCTTCGGTGGCTTTGCATGAAAAAGAATTCGCGCTTTTAGATCAGTCTTAGTGTGTTAATCGTTATCATTGTACCTTCGTATTTTTCGGTCATTCAACCAATCAAAGATTTTGCCTGTTTGTATACATATGTACATGTGCGTCCTGAACAATAAGTCAGTTGGTAGTCAACGCTCCTGTCGTCCCTTTTTGCCTTCTGTCTCTCGCTGTATCGCATTACTTACAGCACTTCCGTGATTGCGTTGCCAACCCTTTCAATATGCATCACAAGGGGGGGGGGGGGGGTGGCAGGCTTCACCGCAGCGCCACGACCCACTCGCTACCTTTGGTCAGGTCCGAAGGAAAACAAGCTCCACAATGGATGCAAAAGGAAAATGAAGTGATGGTGTCCTTCTCACAAAGGCATGTCATGTGTCCTCGGCTTTTCCTTGGGCAAAGATGCAAAGTAAACAGCCTCCAGTATCGTCAAAGCGCATGCGTTGTCATAACCCTGCGGATTGAAATTTGCTTCATTGCTCCGATTGTGTAAAGGTATGGGGGCAGAATTAGCGCCTCCTTTTAAATGTCTAGAGTGAATTTCTTTGGATTTTTGAACCCAGCATTATGAGGTCGATCGACCTGTTTTTATAAATGTAGCAGTTCCGTATTCATCTATCAATTCCAGGACTACGCAAAAAGTGTGACCAACCTGTTTCTGCACTATACAAATTAGCCCATTCACACTTATTTGAAGAATTTGAGGAATACACTAAAGTATTTACGGACGCATCTGTACGTAGCGACGGCCTGGGCGCTTCTGCAGCCTTCTTTTGACCTTCAACAGACATGAGGCGGTTGTTTAAAATACCACACCCATCATCTTCAGTGACTGCAGAACTAACAGCGATTGATGTCGCCCTTAAATACGTGCAGGAGGGATTACCAGCATCGAAGGTCGTCGTCCTTACAGACTCTCGTGGTGTCCTTAGCAGACTCACCCGAAAGGAGGCCGACAGCCCAATTCTCTGCAGCATCACGCAATCCGCCAACAAAATTCTCTCACGTGGGATGTCCCTAGCTGCCCAGTGAAGAGGCGGATCGCCTTGCTTCATGTTGTAATCATGATAATTGTGACTGCCCGGAAATTTCATCTATGATGGACAACGCTCGCCTGCTTATACGCCGACACCTTCTAAAGCAGCACCCAGACCAGCGTGTCGCGAATGGATTGTTCCCTCCCCGTGTTCGTGGTCGTTGCTTGTCTCGTCCTTCCAGGGAACTATTATATAAACTAAGAGTCCGCTCTGTGTTGGTGCGCGAACGCTTATACCGTCAAGGGCGTGCGGACAGTCCGTTGTGCGCAGCTTGTGGCTCCTGTGAGACACTTGATTATCTTATAGCGCACTGCCCCGCATTCGCTACGCAGCGGGCTGTACTGATTAAGGAATATAAATTCGTGGGACTGAAGTGCGCGACCCTAGACGATTACCTCTTTCCGAGAGGTTGTGTTTCTCGACGCGACCAGGCCCATCGAGCTCTATTGACTTTTATGGACCAAACGGACCTTGCCACCCGTTTATAGACGTTTTTTTTGCGTTTATTTATGCTTGTCTAAGTCTTCGTCAATTTTTCTGATCCTTCCCTCCCTTCTTTCCTCTTTCTCTCCTCCTATCTCCCTGTCCTCTATCTCTTCCTTCCTCGCGAAAGAGTAAGCAGGCGTTGTGCCCCTCCAGGTGGCAGTTGCCAGCTTGCTCTTTCCCTCTTTCCTCTGTGTCCTTGTGTAAGTGTGTATGCAAATCAAATAAATAAATAAATAATGTCCACCTCGTGGGCTTAGTAGGAATGTCGACTGCAAGCACGTTTAAAGGGTAACATATGCTCTGACGTAACGTCAGCAGCCACGTTAGACCACAGCAGGCAGTATTATTGCAATGAAGTTCACCTTACCGTACGATGATGTCAATGTCACATTAACTTGTGTCAGCGTATTCTTCCGGGGTCGAGCGACATTTGAATGCATGATTGATGCAGCGCGAAATACCAAGACGAAGGAACATATATTGCGCAGGACGTCTTTCGTCTTCGTATTTCGCGCTGCATCAATCATGCATGCATTTCAATTTGCCCAACTTTCCGTTCTACGACATTTCAATATGGCTTGCAAAATCATAACATACCAATGTAATGTTTATTAGACTCCTATAAAAGCGGAGCCGGAATTGGAACCACAACTGGCGTTAACGCGGTATGACGCCTGTATCATAGGCCTATATATGTATTGTGTATTCCTTTGGTAAAAAAAATTACATAGCCAGCACTGCAACCACAATTGACGTTGCACTGGCATTACGCCTGCATAATGACTTTTTCCAGAGCAATTTCATGACCTGGCATGGCTCTGTGGTATAATACCTGACTGGCACGCAGAACCCTTGGGTTCGATTCCTGCTTCGATTCCGATTTTTATCAGGATCCCAGCATACGTCGCATCAACACTGCTGACGTCGGTTTTTCTTTACGCTCGTGCACTTACATTACCAATGTCAGTTCTCACCGTTTCTGGGTGCATATAAACTGTCGGCCCTTCATGGGAATCCTAAGCCCGGCCACCTAAACTTGTTGGTTTCTGCGAACAAACTTCATTCCTCCTCCTCAAACAGTGGCGCATACCAGCATACCGCGGCCTGTGGTATACGGATATGTGCCACACGTGTCTGGAGGAAACGGTTTGCCGACGTACACGACAGGATCTTCACGTTATGTATGGCATCACCAAGCAGTCATATTCGCCAGACCCTCTGATCCTCCCATACCAGTTTTGGTCTACACCTCGTTAATGAGGCGATCGCGAGAGTATAGAGTACACAGACGTAGGCGGCTAGAGAGATAGCTAGATACCTAAATAGAAAAGCTCAAAGTGTCTCAGGTTCACAAAGAAGTACTTCGCACCTAATCCTTTCAGCTCTGAATTTTGTTTTGTCAGGTACTTTATTGTGCGTGTTTTCCTAAAAGTTGAGACCTCAGAAGGCCACAAACGAAAAAGAAATTGAGCCAGGGGTGCAAGTATTTATGGAATAATGAACATGACGTCAAATTAGGTCATCAAGGCTCAGGGGTTGTGAAATGAGAAAAATGGCTTTTTTATTCGTATTACTCACTTGGGTACACAAAATGTCAACCATTGTCTTATTTGTCAGTGTGATGCTCGTCGCCCCGAAAATGGCGCTTACCCGCCTGAGCTTACGCGCCTCGGCTTCACCCAAGACTTCGGTCAAGCTTCTTCCTTGCGGTTCGCAGCTCCGCAAACATGCCACAATTTTGATGTCAATCTGAATGGGGATAATTCAAGAAGTCTTCCCTCAAGAATGAGCTGTTTTCATTTCCGAGGTGCTCGGGGAAATGTGTAGTGGTGTCAAATGACAGCGCCAGGGCCGAAAGGTTAAAATCCGTCATAGAGTGGGACTCGCTAACTTCGCTCTTAGCGATTCGGAGCCCGCACGGGCAAGTCACGTTATACATAATGCTGCGAATCGCTCTTGTCATACAATACCCTGCTATGCCATTTTTGCCATGTTCTATAGATAGATAGATAGATAGATAGATAGATAGATAGATAGATAGATAGATAGATAGATAGATAGATAGATAGATAGATAGATAGATAGATAGATAGATAGATAGATAGATAGATAGATAGATAGATAGATAGATAGATAGATAGATAGATAGATAGATAGATAGATAGATAGATAGATAGATAGATAGATAGATAGATAGAAACACTCAAAGTGCCTTGGGTTTACTAAGAAAGGCTTCGCATTTGATACTTACCCGCCAAGTTTTTGTGACGTATGAGAAGAATAAAACCTCAGCCTGCACCATAATAATATAGCAGGCAAGCAGCATGGCAACAAGCCATGCGTAATGCCTGGCTTTGACATCAGCACCTGCCGGGGGTTTTACTCCTTGTTCCATTTGGATTTTTGACCTACGAATATTCGTGGTCGCTGACGGTGACACCATTTCTTATCATTCAAAGACAGTACAAAACGCAATGGCTCCTCGGCATGATCATGCATGGCGGTGTACAGCGTCTCTAGGGCGCCGCAAGCCTAGTATTTTTTTTTCCTTTTTTTTGTTTTAAGGGTGCTTGACTGTACGTCTACTAGCGCCAACGCGGCCGAATCTTTCAGAACCTCGTTCCCGCTAATGCCCGTTAGTTGAAGAGCGACGCAACGCGACGCACCTTTTCTTTTTCTTTTTGTTCTTTTTTTATCTCGTGACCATGCCCCACTACATCCGAAACCCGACTCTAAAGGCAGTGAAATAGTCAATGTAGACTCCAACCAGCAGTCCCAGTCGAGGATGTACGTCATCGAAGTTGCCGATGAGAGCTGTAGCACCGTGCTGACTCCGCCTAAGACAGCGGAAAGTGAAGGAACATTAATAAGCGCCGAGGAACTGCCCTGCTTCTTTGTAGAATCGGCACAATTCAGTATCTGACACTGTGGCGAATATGTGCTCTTGACATTCAGAAAATTGATTTGGTTAGCATTCCTCCAATACAAAAATGGCTCACTTCTCAAAATATGCGGTAAAAGATGAATACTGATTTCTAAGAACGTTGTTTTCACTTCGTCATTCGTTTCTAGGTCACACTAGCTGACATTAGAGGCGAGAAGTTCTTGTTGGAGATTATGCTCTCAGCGCTAATAGTATTCCTTCTTCCGGTCATGTGTCTTGCGAGTGCACCGTCACGTAAGTTTATATTTCGAATTAAAAGCACTTGTCGTATCTGTGTTGTAACCGTCATTTCTTCCTATTTATTCATGTCGGTACGCGTGCAGGCACTGGAAGCTGTTGGTCTTGCTCAAACTTGAGCAGCTATTTAAGTGTACTGGTGCTGACTGCAGTCCGTCTTCATTCAGCGTAAATCACTGAAAGAAATGGAACCCGCATATCAAGCTTCAAGTATGAAGCTAATTGCTGCTCAAATACAGAATAATGGTGTCCTCAACATTATAAACAAACCCATCAATAGGTTTGGAACGCCAGATGAAGTTCCTATAATCAGATGTGCTTTATTGAAAGAGAGTATGCTTCACGTTCAGCTTGTATGGGCAAAAAACACATGCAAGTGGCTCATGTAAACATTTTTAAAGATTTCCTCACAAAATATTTATAATTGTCCACGTTTTGTATACCAAAACCACGATATAATTATGAGAGACGCCGTAATGAATGGCTCTGGAAATTTTATCTAGCTGGGGCTCTTTAACTTGAACCGAAATTTAAGCATATAGGGCCTCTACAATTTTGCATCCATTGAAATGCGGCTGCCGCAGCGGAGATTCGGTCGCGCTGTCTTCGGGTCAGCAGTCAACCACCATAATAACCAGACCATCGTGGCAGGGAAATCGAAACCAGAGTGGGAATCAATGTGATGTCAAGCAGTCGATGATTAGCTTTTCTGCGTTTAAGACGAATCAAGGCGTTAGGTACGAATGCCTTGAATGCCAGCGCAGCGTTCGAACGTTTTGGCAGAATCATCCCGGTGCGAGAAGAGGCCGCCCGGCGGCCTAACAGCGTGTCACCATGAGTGGGTCAAGATGGGTCTTGAGGCGCTCAATGTGGACGACATCGCGCCCTCGAGGGCACACGTTCGAAGATGGTTCGACGGCTTCGATGATGTGCGTTCGACGAGATGTTAGGGGCCCTCATATTTGTGCAGTAGTTTTGAAGAGAGGCTAGTTGCTGTAGTAGGGACCAAACGCAATATGGACGATCCTGGCAGTAACGTATGGCTCAGGAGTGGTGGTGTCACCGCCAATACAGTTCTGCCACTCTTGGTCATTTGTAGCAAAGGTCCGGAAAAGATCGCTACACTTTTCAGCATATCTGTCTGTGGTAGAAACAAACGCACTCTCAGATGGATACGGCTTGTACGGAAGTATTGTGTCGCTAGTGTGCGGCGGGTGCCGGCCGTACAATAAGAAATCATTCGCACAGCTCCGTCGTTTCACCGTCAGCCGTCAGGTCAGAAGAATGGACAGGAGGCGCGAAGGATCAGTGCACAGGTGCGCTCAGTAGATCTTGCAATATGGGAGGGCGTGGACTCACGGTTTCAAAAAGTTGCGCATCGCTTCAACTTGTTTTAGGGGCGAAGCTCCTTAGGGTGTGGGTCTGTCCCTCCTCTGTAGTATGTAGTAGTAGTAGTAGTAGTAGTAGTAGTAGTAGTAGTAGTAGTAGTAGTAGTAGTAGTAGTACGTAGCCACGTATAGTGGGATGTATCCACTCCACGTAATAAAGATGATGATGACGCCTGATGACCTTGAAGAATAAGCGCGTTCCAGTATAGTGGAATGTACCCACTACACGTGATAACGATGACGATGACGCTGACGACCATGAAGTATAAGCGCGTTCCAGACCACACATTCTCTTTCTGCCATGGATGAAAACGATCGAGCTTCGCCCACTCATCATCATTCACTTCGTGGATATGGCGTGATTTTTTATTTCAACAACTAAATAATATTTTTTTTGATTTGGGATCATACCCAAGTGAGAGAAACACATTTAGTAATGGAAATGAAGGCTAGTGGAACCCATGCGCAATATTTGAACTCGTGAGGCCACGCACTCCCGTGTCGCAAGTCATATTGAGCGCGACTGTACAAGTAGCCGACGGTGGCGGTAACATCGACAGTAGCACGTTTTGGCATTGTGTTTACTCACTGGTAGCATGGTCGACTGAAGACATCTGACTGATTCATTCTGTACGTGCGCCGCTTCGTCACTGTGCCGGCGAGTTAAACGTAGAGCACCTCTGCGTCGATTTCAAACCGTTCTTGAGGAGCAAGCGACTAGAATATCCTCTCCCCTCAAGAAATGCGATGCCACGACGGTGACTCGATGGTGCGCTTGATTGCTGTATAAGTCAGGCATATGGAAGGGTTGAAAGACCGGTAGTGCTCTGAGGGTCGTTATTATAGGCGTAGGTGACTAACAGCAGAATGAAATCCGAATTTGTGTCGTCGGCGGCGACGTACACGCCGGAGCCACAAAACTGCGACACGTGGTGTTCTTGTACAAGAGCACGCCGATAGCGGGATTGTCAAGCACGTTCCATTTTCTAAAGGAGCGGTGGCTGGTGGACCGGCGGAATGCAGCTCATCTTGCTGCTCGGCAGATGTGGGTATGCACATGTTAACCTTTCAGGTTTCGTTTTTCCCCGCTGAAGTTGCTAGAAAACCTACATTTATCGCAGTTGCCCATGAGAAAGCTGCTTGTTGGAGTGCTTTCCACCGGCCACGCCTGCTTTAGAAAATGGGATGTGCTTGGCACTCTTGATTGCCGTTCGGAGAGTGGTAGTTTTGATACATCGCGTCAGATGGCCAACATGAAATATACGCCAGTGGTTTCCAGCCGACGTCACAGAATGTGACACGAACGAATCGCTGTTAATGTGCTCAAACGGCCAGTTAGGTCAAGGTGAAGGTTCCAAACCTGGGGGTGACAGCTGCGGTGAAAATTTCCGGCACTGACAGTCGAGGCAGGAGCGAACAATATTCGGCTCGCCGCGGTACATTCCTCGCCAGAAGTGCCGTTATCGAATGCGGATGACGTCTCTCATGATCATATCGTGGTTTTCGGAAGTTAAACCCCAACATTTTTTTGCAATGCGGACGATAGTATTGCGTAATACTCCAGAGTGCGCGTCAGGGTAGAGGGACTCGCGTATTTCAGAACGCACACTGTGGGATGCTACAGGTAACGGCCGGCGGTGCTGTAATTGCGTTGGTGAAGTAGGTCATGGAGAATGGCGAATGGTGAAATGTTGGGCATCACGACGCAACGTGGATGTGGTTGGTGTGGCCGACGTATCAGCGAGCAAGTCTATCATCGAGGCGATCCATTAATCCTTGCGCTGTTTCGTATAGATGATGCGAAGTTCGATGGAAGAAATGGCAAGATTGGCAAGGTGTACTGCGCAGTGGGCATTACGATTGGTCAAGCGTGAGCGTGAGGTGGCGCCAATGGGCTCCTGTAACGAGGAGCCCACCTTCTGGGCCTCCTCAAACTTCTTTCTATTGCACCAGAAATAAAGCTTTTCAAGCAAGCAAACAAGGAAGCCAGGCACTCTTCTTCGTATAATTTGTCTTGCATTTAGTAAGCACACAACTTGCATATTCCGGGAACGCCGATCTCATCTGCGAAAAGTACAGCGCCGACACTAACACCGCTGCCATATGTGTGTACCTCTGTAGGAGCCGTGGGATCGTAGTCGAGTAGTATGGGAGGAGACGTCAACCAACTACGGAGCTTTGTGAGCCCGTCGTCGAACTCTCCCGATCACGAATTCAGGGGCCCGTTATTTCTAGCGAGTTTCAGCAGCAGATATGTGATATTGGCGTAGTTTGGAATAAAGCGTCAAAAGTGACACGCCCTGCAGTGCAGTCGCATGTGAGTTAACACATTTCGCGGGCTTTTTTACCAACCGGAAAAATGCGTACGTAAGTGGTGCGTCTTTGAACATAACGCCGTTAGGTGTCTTTAGAGCCCGCCCACTTATGCCTCATTGCCATTATAATTAGGTGAGTAGTTGTTGGGTAATAAATATAATTATGACTGATTATTTTAACCTCAAAAAAGGAAAAATTTGCTGCGGCTGGTCCACTGTATTGGGAAAAACATGTACTAGTTTTGCTTCCCGCAAAGCCGTTCCTCTCTTTTTATAATCATGCTGCGTGATAGTTGGGACACCCTGTGAACGCGACAGCGATTGCATTGAGCTTGGACACAACGCAACCGGTGCACCACTCAGCATTCTCCATACGCCACTCCGGGTGTGTTAGGGAGAGAAAATGGCGCAAACAAACCAGAAAAACTAAATTGAAGGAACAGGATCCGCGCATTTCCAAGGGCAACGACAGCGAGGCAAGTCGAAGAGCAGGAAAACCAGTGCAAAACCGAGGAGATGGGCAGGTGTGAGGAGACGGCGACGAGCCAGCGCAGCGGTGGCGTAATTTAAAATTTGGTGGCACTTTCTAATTTACAAGGGGTTTTAGCACCGCCGTTCTCTGAGTATCCGCGTTCGGCAGGTGCGGTAACACAGCAAGATGTCTTGTAGCGTTCGATGGTGTTTCGACAACCTAAAGGAATTCAAGTGCTCTCATAGTTCGTCTCAATAACAATAGTGTACCTTCTCTCTATTACAGCAACTGTCTACAGAAACTGCACGGATGCTGGTGGCGGGCTACGCCCTGAGGGGGGCGCCTTGTTTGGTAAGTCGATCAAATTTCTATTTTGTTATATGCTTGTTCGTGCAATATGTCTTGGTGGAGCTTGTGATTTAAGCTCTCAATGCTACCTTTGCCTGGAAAATAGTGGGGACACCCGACGTGAGTCGTAGTCCCAATATTTATTTTAGTAAGCGTAAGCAGAATCATAGGGACGCTGGCTACTTGCACCGATCGAGCTAATCAGCCTGGCTGGGACCACAATGCCCAGAGGAACTAGCGCTTTTGATACATCGTGGTCGAGTTACCCTTACGCCGGCAGCGACTTCCCACACCGCAGCCGAGCGGCATGTATATCTCCCAACCACTCTTGTGGTATTTCTATCACTGCAGTACATACAGTGAGTTGTGTGCGGATCTACAAGGAGTGCTTGTGTGCGACATAACAAAACCATTTATCTTGCCCGTTGCTGTCCTCACTTTCAAAGCTACATCCATTGATAGTTAGATCGACCGCTGCTAAACTTTGCACACTCAAGAAACCTGTTTCTCTCCGTGTTTCTCAGCTTTCGTGTTGTGTTGTGAAACACTTCACGTCGAAAGGCAACCTCCCGTTAAAAGAAGAGCGTATTCAGCGCTTCTACCGACCCATTATTACGGTGGCGCCACGGGGGGCAATGGCCTAGGACAAAGTAGAATTTCGAATGCTAAAAATGTTCAAATAAACATATATGCGGGAAAGATGACCCATTTATGCAGAGCGGCGGCCTTCTGGAAGTGCGCAGTCTAGCGCTCAACACTCCATTGCACTCGACCGCTACCGTAGTGAAAACGGAGCGGTGCCCTGCGTTCATAGAACAACATGGTCGGCGCGAAGGACATGACCGCAGTGCTAGTGGGACGCCGACTGTTGTGGCTATTAGGTCGCGCTAGCTAGTACCCCTGGCGATATGCGCATGGTGTGTTGCAGGCAGGCAGGTCCTGCCCTGCTGCTGGCATGCGATGAGGCAGAATTGGCAACGCAGTCTTTAGTCAACGCCCTCAGGGCTCGCTAAGAGAAAAGAGGCTAACACGTGTGACATGTTGTGGCTGTTCGCTGTCAAGGATTACCGCAATATACAGCATAGCTGTCTTTACCACATCATGAAAACCCGGAAGCGTGCAAGGCGATAAAGTCACAAGTGACGAGGCAAGATTGCTCAGAGACAGCACCGGTTCATTAGGTGGAACTACGGGTAACGTCAGCGACGAAGTCTATAGCGGCCGCTGAAAAGAAGGCGTTGTCAAAGGCAATAGCAGCTAACAGAAGATTATCCCTTTCCTGCCCGAGAAAAATACAATAGAAAAATTGCTAACTTGCTCAAACATTATTGATGTTTGCTCTATTCTAATTAAGTTTTCAAAGGTTAAACTGTAAGAATTGGAGCTTTTGCTCCAGAAAACAGACCCGCACATATGTGCGGGCTGGGCTTTTATTCATGTGATTCGCTGCAGCGAGGAATACACGCATAACGGCTAAGACAAAGCAAAAAATGCGTGGTCAGCGCTGCGAATGCAACATTTTAGAGTATTGTGTGTCACTTGTGAGGCGCAGGTATAAGTTGCAGTTCATACAACGTGTCCTTGAACAAGAAGCTACACTTGACAGCCTGCAGTGGTGTGCATATGTCAAGCTGTATACTGATCGTCAGTGGTACGTATAGCTGAGTCTAATTGCTTGGCTATGCCGGGCGCCTTTTACAGTCCAGTAAAGTGTTCTAAGGATTGATCTTGTGACACATTGTTCTTTCCGCTTTCAATTCTTGGGCGCCTGGTGACGAGCAAAGTTCCTCAGAGATCGGATGCAGCCCATGATCAGGCCCATACCTAAAGCTGCTTGATCTTTTGCATACTTACTTGCAAAGTTGTTCTGTGTGTACAACTAGGGCACACTGCCGTTTTGTGAGCAGTAACTTCAAAGATCTTTGCATTAAATTAGTGTGAGAAAGTCGGCAAAGGAGTCTTCACAACAACAAGAACGTCGGCTGTCTCACCACTTCCAAGCAGGTGAGGCTTTGCAGCCGAATGTGTCTTCTTCCAAAAGACATCAATTTCACTGAAACTGGCAGGATAGGGTGAGTGGTCACCTGACCCAGTTATTACGGAGGCGACTGCTCAAAAACTCGCCTTCCATACTCCAGTTTTCATCACTCAGTTGGCTCGAACGACGTTTATGAATCTCTGTCAATTCGTCAACGTGGTCCCTACCCAATTCTGACGCAAGACATCAGGAGGCTCAATATCTCTTCTATGTCTTTATCATCCTCTAGTTTAAAATCTTGGCATGTGAAAAAAGAAAATTCAGCGCCCACAGAAACTTGTTGCCTAAGTTAGATAATTTTAGCGATTTTGACCCTCAGTGTTATTTATTATCCTTAGAATTTCACTGGCGATACTGAAACTCTATATGATAGGCAATGTAAAATCTAATTCTCTGAATATAATGCATGTTGTCACAACACGTTCACAAAATTAATATTTTCTGCGTAAATGGTGACCACAATTCACGCACATCACTTCGCGTCGCTAACTTGGAATATTAGAAAACATTAGGAAACACCAACCAAAGAAGTGCCAATAAGATGCCAAGAAAGTTATTCGCAATAAAAAAGACAGAATGCGCAGCCGCAGCCACGCGCGAAGGAGCCAACCTGTGCCGCTCTGCCGTGCACTTGACGAGGACTAGCCCAGCCCGCACAAACGTGCGGGTGACTTTTTCACGCTTCAGTGCACAGCGCGTGTGGTAAGAACGGCCAAATTTTTTATGGAAGCATGTTTTTCTAAGTCTTAATATTCCTTTCATATGCATACACTCCCGAAAAAAAAATTTATAACAAGAGGAGCGTTGATTTACACGTCAGAGGTAGCTGCTGTCGGCGCACGTGCTCAGACGGCATTTTTCGTGGAAGATTACTCGCCCTCTGATGTCGAAATTATTCAACTACTGAAACAGATATATTTCCGTAACCTTTGACTTCAGCGGCACAGAGCTGTGAAACCGAAACTGAAACAGGTGTCGTTTCGTGAGCGTCTTTATTGACCCACACGTTTGTGCGGGTCAGGCCGTAAAGGGTTATGACATTTAAGCCTGAACCACACGGAGCACGCTGTAAGAATCTAGCTGAACATTCGCGTGATCGTACGCTCCTCCGAGCAGGTGCGCGTGTAACAAAGGAAACGGCGACCAACCATTCGGTCTACGCAGATGTGCGCGATTCATTGCGCGTCGCACGGTATTCCTACGTCGCACTTCGCAGCAGTGCTCTTTACTTATTCGAAACTCCCCTATGGAAAGTATTTCTGTAAAATTTAATGACGCTATACATATGGCCATATCGCAAATGGTTCTGAATCACACAAGCGTTCAATAAATGTAAACTTCAGTAATTTAATTGAGAACTGCGTCAACAACGATGCAAGTAGTAATATTATTCTTCAGTTCGATTTAGTTTTCTTGTTTTACAGCAGGGCTTTTAGGGTCGAGGTTCGCGTGTGTCGTAGATTGAAAGTTATCACCATCACGAACCGGCAAGCACTCTCTAAGACCTCTGCTATATTGCTTTCTCCTATTTTCGCTTCTGCTTCGCGCCGAGTACGCGTGCGCCGATTTGTCTGGCGTGGGATGCAATAACTCTGATGGACGAGAGAATGAGTACAGGGCGAGAGGAAGAAAGAGAAAAAAACGGCGAAAAAAGTCCTGCCTATGAAAAGTTCTTGGTGAGGCAAGATGCAGGCCGGCGTCTCCACTATGCGAATGCGAGCGTCGTAACCACTCAGTCATTAACACACGCTAGCAGAGTATAATCGCATAGCCTTATATAGTATAGTTTTCCGAGGGGGGTGGCAAAAAAATGAAAGAGGAGGAGGATGGAAAGGAGTAGAGGAGAACGAGTACAGAGGGAGAGAGTAAGAAAGCAATAGAAGAAAAGATAGAAAAACACTAAAACAAATGTATGAAGATAGAAAGAGATGGAAAGATATAGGCACAAAAAGATAGAAAAAAAAGCAAGCAAGCATGGCGAAGTATAGAACGGTATAGCTAGGGGTGGGAAAGAGAGGGGTGAGAGGGTGAAAGCATAACCAAGCCAGGACAAGCTAGGTGCCCACCAGCTCTGCTGTGACCCAGCCTGGCCCAACTTAGTACAAGCTGCACTAATTCCTGTGTGTTTCTTCAATATTATATAATATCATGATGTGGGATAGATGGCTCTAACGTAGGTTTCGTTCGCATATTTTCTATATACAGATGCAGCTCTTAGTTATGCAGTTAGAACTCGATCTAACGAAACCTGCATTAACGATGTTCCCGACCTCACGGTGACCTCACCCGAATTACTTCGATGTTCGCAAAATGGAGAAAACGTCTTTAGTGGTGATGCTGTTAAACATCGAGGTAAAAATAAGAACCGCAGAAAAGTATCATCATCATAAACATGTACGCACCAAAAAAGTCTGGTATATCCCTGTACTCACCACTCGTCCACAAAAAGTGAAGGCAACAGTTAGTCCAACAAATGGCCATCATCACAGGCATGTGCCACAGATATTGGGCACTACTCACTACTGGTGCACTAAAGATGTAGAAGGTAACAGTTAGTACAAGAAATATCTGCCAAACGTCGGCGACGAACCAAATCCCAGAACACAGGCAGTGTGAGAATACCAGGGAATGGGAAAAGCAACAGTGGTGGCGAGAAGATTCCGAAGCCATGGAAGACCTACGCCAACGAGGACGTTCCTTTAAACCGGCTACCTGAAGGCAGGGTCGCCAGAGCGAGCCGAAAATGCCTCATGCTTAGCAAAGCAAGAAATAATGGGAAGCCCAATGTCCGGGCGGAAGACAGAAAAAAACTATGCCATCGTACCGTATATCCACGGTCTTTCTCAGAGACTGAAAAAGGTAGCCACAGGATACAATACTGATGCCTTTTTGAATGCCAAGAACAAGCTCAGTGCCACATGTCCAGCTCTTCAGAAATGATTACGTAATAAGAGGTTGCCGACTCAGACAACGTGGAACCCTAATGACAGCATGTAATTTGTTTACTGTGTGTGCACCATGGTTTATCTCATTCCGTTATCGTGTGGTCATGGCTAAACAGACCTGACGGGTCACTGCCTGAACATTGCGATAAAGGAGCACCACAGCTCCCTAACCTTTGCTGTTCCTTCAAACTTGGCGCGTCACTGTCCACAGTGCGGGTACTAACCCGTCCTAAAAAAAACCACCGCTCGTTTTCGCACCGAAGCAAGATAACGAGACAAACAGTAATCTTTTCATCCACAGAAATGCTTGAGGGGCCCGGGCTGTCGTACGATGTAGTCTCATGCAGTTTAGCGACACGCAGGTATAACCATATATAAGCACAGCCATGAATAGAATACTATAGCAAGGGGCGGTAAAGGAAAGTGTGGGGGGAGGAGGAGTAATGTGCGGTCCATGGAATGAGGTACAGAAAGGGTGAAGCAATGCATAGCTATGTGTAACATCATGCAGGAAAAACCGAGGTGCCATAGCTATGTATAGTATGACATAACAAAGGTGTGGGAAAGGGAAGTGAGTTTGATAAGAAGGGTAATGAGAGGTGAGGGTAAGGCATAACATATCCGTGCCAGGTGTCACCCAGGCAAAACGTTGTACAGTACA
Source organism: Rhipicephalus appendiculatus (assembly GCA_030522465.1). NCBI lineage: Eukaryota > Metazoa > Arthropoda > Arachnida > Ixodida > Ixodidae > Rhipicephalus > Rhipicephalus appendiculatus. Next base: position 42,497 of record JALIZH010021445.1, read on the forward strand.
GATATGTATGGCAAAGCCACAAAAAGAAGTGTAGTAAGGCGTGGGAAATAGAAGTGATGTTGAGGATGGATGTTGTCAGGCTGATAAGGAGAGAAAAGACGAGGGGAAGGGTAGAACATAGCACAGCCGTGTAGTATAGTATAGCGAGTGCTTGAAGAAGGAAGTTACGGTCAGGTGGAAAGATGAGAAAGTGAGGACAATAGAAAGAAGGGGGGAAATGGTAAAGCTTTGCATATACAGGGTGTTTCAAGAAATTCGTCCACTATTTTTTAAAAATCAGCAAAATGCGATATTTGCTCGCTGTCTTCACAATTGCTTTTTCTGTAGCGGCAGACATCTTAAGATGGTTGAAGACATGATTTGGGACAGTAATTAAGAAAGTTATATTAATTCATTTTTAATTAGCGGAGTTAGGTGGTTAAGTACAATGGGAGAATTCAAGTCCTTCATGCGAAGAACCCATTTCAGCTTTGAGACTTCGAAAAAGCGGCCCCTATTAATTATTGTGGCGTAATGAAGTCCAGGCAAATTCAGCGGCCAAACCGAAACCCAAGCACCGATGAGCGCAGCAAGCAGACGACTTGAATGACGTCACTGTTCAAGACAACGGTTACAGAGGTGCAGTGCTTCCCCGTTCGTTAACGTATGTGCGTCATGCATGCTACTACTGCAAGGGCAGCCCACACACTCACACCAAGAAGACAATTGATGGTTGATATAATGACGTTCACTCATTGTGGACGTCTCACACGAATGTGGCAGTTGCGCTCTTCCGCGTTTCGGTTTCGGTTTGGCCGCTGAATTTGCCTGAACTTCATTACGCCACAATAATTATTAGAGGCCGTTTTTTCGAAATTTCAAAGCTGAAATGGGTTCTTCGCATGAAGGACTTCAATTCTCCCATACGACTTAACCACCTAACTCCGCTAATTAAAAAGTTAATTAATTTAACTTTCTTAATTACTGTCCCAAATCACTTCTTCAACCTTCTTAAGATGCCTGCCGTGACAGAAAAAAGCAACTGTGAAGACAGCGAGCAAATACCGCATTTTCATGATTTTTTAAAAATAGTGGACACATTTCTTGAAACACCCTGTATGTGTATAGTAAAGTATAGCAAGGGGGGGAAAGGGAAGTAAAGGTTCGCAGGAGAGACCTGAGTGTGAAGAGGAGGGTATAGGGCACCACGGCGTCACAAATAAAGGTTTTCTTTCTCGTCAAGGTCGCCGGGCAGGGTGCACATTGGGAACGCCAGCGCGCGTTTGCCCGTGAACGCGAGCGTCGTTGAAGGGTAGGCGAATAACTGCTCCGCATTTCATACAGGTTTCACGTTGAGTGCAGCAGCATACATTTCTATTATGGTATTTATCTTTGAACTGATAGTTGTTTATTATTTTTAGTTTGGTTTTGTAGACGCGAGTGTTTCACTATTCCTTTTGCCTGTTGGCGCACGATCAATCCTGGCCGGTTCCTCAAAATAAATTTTCATTGGAAGTGAGTGCTCGTCTAGTCTAATTTTCTTTGTGTATCTAGCGTGTTTTTAAGTGATATGGGCATCTGCTGCCACACGCAAGTCGGACCATTCCGGCTTTACATGCGAACACGCTGATGAGTCCCCCCCTCCCGGCATGTTCTTTAGAAATGGTCAAATGACCCCGCCCCCACAAAGCGGCCCAACGGTGACTCGAATCATCTTAGTGGCAAAACGAAACCACGACAACCGGTTTCAGCTAATGTTGCGGAAATTTACATACATGCGCACAGTTTGCCATTTTCC
>JALIZH010021447.1:0-12500 GCA_030522465.1 Rhipicephalus appendiculatus
GTCTAACTGTCTAGTTACATATACCGAGCGTATCAAGTTGACTATTCGGGCATGCCACTAGTGAAACGCAGATCAATCTGCTTCCGGCTGCAAATCATAGCCCGTGATGCACGTTCCAGGACCTCGAGGGGTATCCCCCAGCGTTATCTACGATATGACATTGTGTGGAAACGAGAACACCTTCGTTTACCTGTAATATGTGCCTCGAGAAAATCCCTTCTTTCATTTGCCAATCTCTCTATCTATCTCTCTACATCAGGAGCCTTCAGTTCAACTCCGGTCATTCATACCTCAAACAGCTGATACTTGATCATTAAGTCGTTGGCTACAAATTTGTAAAGTCTCAAATATAGAAACAAACAAAAAAAACCCCTCGAAAACAGCAACCAACTATTCGTTCTGCTGCAGACTTTGACAGCACAAATGTCGCCAAGGACATCAAAGCTATCTCGTCTACGACTTCGTTCGACCGCTCACGGTAATCATTAAAGGACGGTTGATTGAGAGGCTCATCGCTTGCACCCTCCCAAACCCTACTTTCGTAACAGTCATAACGTGTGCCAACAAATTCAAGACAGATGCGTGAAAAAGTGGCGCAGCGAACTTTTTCTCTTTTTTTTGGCACACGACGAGGGCGTGCGCCAGACGCATTGAACGCTTCCTTTATTCGGAATACAATGACGACTCGCAGAGACGCAGGCGCGGCGGAGGGCAACGGTCCGCCGTCACCGAGGGGAAGGGAATCGAAAGAGGAGGTCAGAGGTCACGCCTTTTCCAAGGTCATTGGAGCGCGGTGGCGCGATGTGGCGCGAGAGCCATCGGACCACCGCCGCCACCAACCAGGACGAAGCGCACTCCGGGAGACCACGTCGGTCAAGAACCCCCGTGGCCGGCCGCCGTCGTGCATCCGGTCTGTCCGTGTACTAACGACGACGTCTATTGCAGATCGCAGTTGCGGTTTTGGCCGCTGATGGAGAAAGAGAGAGAGGAGGCGCGAAAGGAGACGATTTGAGAGGAAGGGACGAAAACATTAAGGGCGAGTGGACGGCCGGTAACTGTTCCTCTCCGCGTGGATGGATATCCAGGGCCCTTTCTGAGAGTGCGGTGGCGATGTGAAAGGAGAGCGCAGCAAAAACGAGCGACTGGTTCATCATCGATGATGAGCAGCAGAGGGGATGAGAAGAGAAGGAGGCTGCGATAATTCGGCTTCTGTGGCTCTGCCGGATCAGGAAGCTCGCGCGCTGCGCGCATAACTGCCCCCCCCGACATGGGGCGTCGCTTGCTTCCGGGCTCTGTAATAGCTGTCCGGTATGGTCGTTAATCATTATCGGGCCGGCGGCGCGAATATCCGGCTGATTTGGTTATATAGGTCACCTTATGGTAGGAACAAGTGCGTGCGTTAAAAAAAATATAGTACAGAAGAAAACAACCTCAAGTAATTGCCATTGCTAGTTACGGGCTTACAAGGTAACCTAAGGCTCGAAATTTGACAGCTATTACAACACTTGAAAGTTTTGCTGTATACGCTATATTTTATGTCCCGATTAGCAAGATCGCGAGGTTCGATTGAGGTAGGTTAGGTGACTCGGCTCGGCAACCTTGCCTGACGAGTCCAGACGGTACAGCGGGTTCCTGATTACGAGAAGTGAACGAGATAATTTCCTATGGCAAGACAGTTCGATTGGGATACCTCAAGGGCAGAACGTGTGAAGTTGCGCGGTCGTTTTGAGTCACAAGGTCGAAATTGAGGAGAGGATATCCGCTACACACTTGAAGTTCAAAGTTTTCTCTTCTTGCCCACTGAGCATGGTTAAGAGCCTGAGGTAGGTATAGGTAGTAAACTATATTCGGGTCCAGAAGAATCACCACCCCGTTTTTATAGGGGCACGACTGCGGGCCGCTCCCACGTTGTGACGGGAAGGCCAAGCCTCACCGCCGCATCGTGGGCCTTCTGGATAGCCCGGAGTTGACCAAACCAGTCGTGGCTCTTGAGCAGTGAATAAAATGCTTCCTCCGTCAATCCGTGGTCCGTGTGGTGCGTTAAAAGAAGGGCACTCCCAGAGGATGTGCTTTAGGGGAGAAAAAACACATATAAAAAAGAAACATGAGACCCTGACATGATTGCACAGACAGCAGCTGGAAACTTATTCTAGTCCCAACAGAAAATCAGTGAAAAGAAAAAAGAAAGGCACAAAATATATAGCACCGTATTATTGATTTGCAAACATGAACAAACCGACAGCACTGCTCATATTTTAACGGTGAAGCTATTCTTGGTCGAGCCTTTCATGTCCGGGGACCGTCGTAGATCGTAGATCGCAGTGGCATTTACCCACAGAAAGTGGGTGAATCCCACTGCGGATATGTGCCACTCCTCCCACCACGCCCACTACTCACTACTAGAGCCCTGCACGGGCCGTGATTCTCGGCCCGGGCCCGGCCCGAACCCGGCACTCGCTGAAGTTTAGCCGCCCGAACCCGGCCCGGTGACTCAAAAGCGAGACCCGGGCCCAGCCCGAACCCGAGAAAGAAAATTACACCATCTTCCGCTAAAGGGAACCATGTGTAGATGTGAAGCAGCGGGCGCTAACGCTTAAGGCTGAACCACATGCAGCGTTTTTTCCGGCGTTTTCTGACGTTGCGTCTCTCGGCGTCATGACATCAACGCCGCCTGAGAGGGCGGCCAACCACATGGAAAGCGCCGAGGCCAGCGCCAGCCCAGCGTCACGCATGCGACCAAAGGGAATGAACCTGATACCTCGCAAAGCAGTGTGAAGTATCCGTCACTGGACCAACAAAAAATATTCCTGATTACAGGTTTTATGTCTAACTTGCGGTTCTGTACTGAGGGAAACAAGTCACAGTGCCGCCGAAAGGCTATTTTTGTTTATTTTACTTGTAACGCCACCTATTGAGCATAAGATGAACCACGAACTCGTAATATATGGCCTCTGAGCTTGAAGTTGTCGCACGTTTTTGAGGCCACGTATTCGGCCTATACACTCAGGCCTGCTAAGCCTACCGATGAACTTGAGGATGGCGCTCGGAAACTGTTCGAAGAAATCCCGAGCGCTTGCTGTCGAAGCTTCTGAGGAACAAGCTAAGTCAAATACAACCATCAGTTGAGAACTTGCGGGTCACACAGAGCACGGCGACGACTTAATAGATCTGAGGCGGGTGGCAGCCATTTTGGCAGCAGCGACGACGCCGTTACGTAGCGGAAGTCGCTGCCAGCTGCGCGCTGATTGGTTATCCATTCAGCGAAGCGCTTCCGGCGGCGACGCTGACGCCGGTGATGTCTGGACCGTCCAGAAGTGGACGTTTCGGCCACCGTCACCGGCAGCGTCGACGCCGAGTGACGCCGGCGTAAGAAACGGCGGGAAAACGCCGGGAAAACGCTGCATATAGTTCGGCCTTTACACCGGCGGCGGCGTTGACGCTGGCGCTCATCGCAGCGTTGTGCAGGAGAGAAAAGTGGGGAGGCGCAAAGCAAGCAGTGATGGAGCGGTGTTTCCTACTGGAACATGCCAATCGCTGCTAATGGGCAATGAGAGACAGAAGACTCCGACTGGACACAGAGACCCGCAGTCCGCTTTTAGTTAACGCGCACGCTGCGAATTTTTATTGTTCAACAACGCACAGGAGAAATCTCCCACCGGCACCACCTTGCAGGTCAAGAACCACTGCCTTAAATACAGGATGGCCAGTGAACGGTTCTGCAGCGCGAGCAGTCGGTTTTTTCAACCAAGAAACTCGCTAGCAGACGCTGTCGGCGTCCGCGTCGCGAGGCGAGAGAGGGGGGGTGCGTAGGAGAGGGGACAGGGGAGACGCGTATGCGCAGTGGGAGTGTGGACGCCGCGGGCAGGGATGCCTAGAGAGAGTGGGGACGCGCATGCGCAGTGGGAGTGTGGACGCCGCAGGCAGGGATGCCTAGAGGAGAGAGGGGGGAGCGTAGGAGGGGAGAGAGGAGGGGAGGCGCATGCGCAGTGAGGGTGTGGTTGCCGGGGGGGAGGGATGGCCAGAGAAGAGAGGGGGGAGAGGAGGTTTTTTATTTTTATTTTTTTGAAAGGGTTTGCGCATGCGCAGTAAGGGTGGTCACGCCGCACACCACCACCGGATTAAGCTTCGCCATAAGATGCTTCACATCTAAAACTTCCCCATCTCCCGCTAAAGGGAACCATGTGTGGATGCGAAGCAGCGGGGAGATGGTTAGCTTGAGCGGGAGAAACGTCGCCGCTCTCGTTTCGCGGCAGCGGCCCGGGCGCTCATCGCGGCGCTGCACAGGAGAGAGAATGAGGCGCGTGCGCTCCGTCAGTTTCATACCGCGGAACTGCCGTGGCGCACCCAGCGGAGTATGCAGCTGTCGCACCACCTGTCGTGCGCCTCGCCCCGTAGAGGATTCCTAGAGGAGAGAACGGGGGGCACCGTAGGAGAGGAGGAGAGGACTTGCATGCGCTGTGGGGGTGTGGGACGCGGGAGCCTCTCCGTAGAGTAGAGGATTCCTGGAGGAAATGGGGTGAGCGTAGGAGAGGAGATAGGGGGAGAGGACGCGCATGCGCTTTAGGGATGTGGGACGCAGGCGCCGCTCCGTAGAGTAGAGGATTCCTAGAGTAGAGAAAGGGGCGAACTTGGGCGTGTTGGTTAAGCATGATGAAACACACAGCGCAAGTAAACAACGGGGACACAGGAAGGGGAACACACACATCGATGTGTGTGTTCCCTTCCTGTGTCCCCGTTGTTTACTTGCGCTGTGTGTTTCATCATAAAGAAAGAGGGTGAGCGTAGGAGAGGAGAGATAGGGGGAGGGGACGCGCATGCGCTGTGGGGGGTGTGGGACGCTCCGTAGAGTAGAGGATTCCTAGAGGAGAGAAAGGGGGTGAGCGTAGGAGAGGAGAGAGAGAGAGGGGGAGGGGACGCGCATGCGCTGTGGTGGTGTCGAACGCGGGAAGGAGGGACGGACTAAGCCCCTCCGCAGATGTGAATTCGAGCCCTGCGCTGGAGCTCTTGTGCAAGCTGCAAACAATTTTCATGAAGAAAATATTAATAGCTGATTACTTTTAATTTTGATTGCGTTAACTCCGTCATGTAATTAAACGTGTTTTGGGACATAAATAGCATAATATATTTTGACATTAAGGCTCACTGCTCACATGATTGCATGTCGGTGCTTCCTTCTGGCGTATCACTAACTTATCAATTGGTTCTGTTCGCTGTTAGAGCTCCATGAACTTAATTTACAAAATAACCTGCCACAAATGTCTAGTAGCGCCTAATTCGGAATAACGAGTCCAGAGGTGCCTTCTTTGGGTTCTGCGGGCGCAGTGTGGCGCGATGTCCGTTCATTCTAGCGCCCGCCCAGTAATGCGAACTCAGCTTAATTCGAACAATTTTATAGTCCCCTCCGAGTTCAAATTAACGAGTTTTTACTGTTTTACATTTATTGCAGCGATTACAAAATAACATCCGAGATACAAAATAATAGCGTATGGAATTAATAAAGCAAAACAATAGTGAGATGTTAACTCTAGAAGCGCCTAGTCTATCAAGTAACCCTATACACAAGAATCAAAACAAGTTCAGTGCTTGTCCCTCATAAAACTCCTTCAGATAGCTTTCCCCCATAACAAAGTGTTTTTTCCAGATACAATAAGTGGAACATTTATGTATTATGTGGACCAATCTTAAGAACTGAGCAAAGTCCAAACCCGGCCTGACCCGAGCCCGCCACCTCAAACCCGCGCCCGGCCCTAAGCCCGGAGCTTCAGGCCCGAGCCCGGCCCGGGCCCTGCCCGGGCCCGCCATGAAATCTTTACCCGGCCCGGCCCAGCCCGTGGGCCTGGCCGGGCCCGGGTATTCGGGTAGGCCTGAGCCCATGCAGTGCTCTACTCACTAGTCCCACAACTCACCACTACGCCCACTACTACTCCCGCCACTCCTCCCACCTCATTCTCCCACTTCATACTCATTTCATTCCCACTTCATTCAACCCACTTCATTCCTCTTTATTCAACCCAACTTGCACGTCACCAGATTCGCTGTTTCACCAGTGTCCGCCAAGCGGAGCTAGCTGAATTTTTTTCTGTACCGGCTGATTAAATCACCTGTCCGATATACTCACACAACCATATATCGTCGTATATTTACAATTGTGACTGGGATAAAAGCTTTACCCTCGAGCGAATGGCTCCTCGTTTATTTCCTAGCTTGCTTGCTTGCTTGCTTCATTGTTCGTCGCGTGGCAAAATTCGCCCGTTCCCGTCTCTCCTGCCTTCCGTCTTTCGAACCCCCCTACCCCCCGGCGTGTATAGGTACACCAACCGGATGCTTCTCTCGTTAACATCCCACCTTGGCTCTTTCTTCTCTTTCTCTCTTGCTTGTTTCAATTTGTTTGTTTGTTGCCAGGAACTCGGTAAGGTTGCCAAGTTCTTGTAGTTGCACACTAGGCCAAAACGAAGGCGCAACAACGGAAATGTTGCTAATAATGGTCACTACGTGTTAATTTCACTATAGCCATTGCGGTAGCAGCGTTCTCCGGGAGTGCTTTCCTCTTCCTTCCCCTCCTCTACTTCTTTGTCCATGTGAAATAAATCACTTGCATTTACGCAAGCCAGGAAGACTGCCGAAATGCTTACGCAACCGCGGAAACTCCTGTATTTATAGCAACTGTGCTCCGCGTTTTCCGTAGTGACAGCAGCGACGGTAATCTCTTTTCAAAATATGTCCTCTGATCCATTTCTTTGTTCCCTTGTAATAAATGACTTTCTTTTATATACGGAGGACGGGAAGAGCTCCACGTTTCACTGCTGAGTGATAGCCAAAAGTAAGTACACCGGAAATGCTTAAATAATAGCTGCTATTTATTGCATAAATGACAGTGGGAGGAATAATATATACAAGGAATAAACTGCAGCAAGTACCACGAGGGTATACGGGTTCCAGATACGAAAAAAAAAAAAATTGAAGGACACTTTGTATATTCTAAAGTGTGTTCGGCGAAAGCGTGTGGCCGTTATGCCATGTCTTTTTTTCTTTTACACTCTCAGTGGGATAACACACAAAGCGAATGTGTGCGTGTTTCTTTTTTAAATTTTTTTACGCGAGTCGCAGCGAGACGCGAGACTAATCGTCCTCCGTTCGCATGCGTTAGTATTTTCTCGCGCTTTGTGCATCGTGCAAACGCCATAGCGTTCCAGGGCTTAAATTGACGGACCCTTTGTAATTTCGAAGGTGTATTCCGTGAACGCCTGTGTCCATTGAGACGGCGTCAGTCAGAATGATTGCAAACGCTGGGCACAGCGAAGCTACGCAAGCAAAGAGCGAGCGCTGTAGAGTCCGACGCGACCGGCGTCCGTTTGCGCATCCCGGCGGCCACCTGGCTCCGTGCCAGAGCTCGGATAGACGGGACGGACGGACGGACGGACGGACGGACGGACGGACGGACGGACGGACGGACGGACGGACGGACAGACAGACAGACAGACAGACAGACAGACGGACAGACGGACGGATGGACCCCGGACGGACGGACCGACACCGGACCGACAGACGGACGGACGGACGGACACTAAACGGACGGACGGACGGACAGACGGACACCGGACGGACGGACGGACGGACGGACACCGGACGGACAGACGGACGGACGGACGGACACCGGACGTACAGACGGACGGACGGACGGACGGACACTGGACGGACGGACGGACACCGGGCGGACGGACGGACGGACGGACACCGGGCGGACGGTCGGACGGACGGACGGACAGACGGACACCGGACGGACGGACGGACGGATGGTCGGACAGACGGATGGACGGACGGACACCGGACGGACGGACGGACGGACGGACGGACGGACGGACGGACGGACGGACACCGGACGGACGGACACTGGACGGACGGACGGACGGACGGACACCGGACGGACGGACGGACACCGGACGGACGTGAGCATGAGACATTAAAGGCTTTCGCCTTAAAATGTTGGCCACTGTTTTGCTAGCTTCAGCGTTCCTCGATGACATGCCATCGCATGTGCCGACTAAAATGCCAGTTGATGAACGCGTTTGCTCCGTTTCAACCATGGTGTGATTTCAACGCATACATTTTTCGGGAAAAGTACACAATAGAACTCGCTAATTCTGGCACAAGCGAAAGCTACGCTAGCGTTAGGAAAATTACGCATGATGCTTAGAACTTTCTAAGCATGTGAAGGCAAACGTCTATTTGGATCTTCTGTTGATCTGCTGTTGAAATTTCTGCTGCAATTTCTGCTGAAATGCTGTTGCGGCATGCGTTGCCTCTCGCTCCACCAATGCTGTTTTTTCAGAAGGCTTGCGTTGCATTAGGGCCCCATGTTGCTCTCGTGTGGTCGCTGCCGCATCTTCATCCATAGACGCTTCCTCCCGACGGCGGTTACGACGAGCGGCATTTCGAGCTGCTCTAGTCGCTTCCACCGTGTCGTACCTTCACGGTCTTACCTGCCAGCGACTAGGGCCTGGTCGCGTGATATCTGCGTTTTTGCAGCGAAGATGCCCCCAATGGTTTCGTTTCCTTGCGCAGGAAAAACGCGTGAGCGAAAAACAAAACGCTATGCAGGCCTCTAAACCACCAACGGACGCCTGCGCGCTCCTCTGCTAGTAGGGAGTCTACACGAACGGCCGGTCATGTAGGCTCCCTATCTGCTAGCATATGTGCGCGCCCCTTGAGTTTTCACCTCGTACGCGGAGGTAGGGCATTCGGAGAGGTGGACAGACGAGCCTACGAACGCGTTCGCTCTAGACGCGTGCACAACTGCAACGCCACAACTAAATTTTGACCTCTGGGTGGCACACGGCATATCTTTCTTAGCAATTAGGCATACAGCATAGAGCTCAGTACTCGTTTCAGTAAAGAAATCCATAAAACAAGCATCAAAACCACATGCCGTATGACAAGGCGCTTGAGAACAATGGGGACATCCTGCCACGCGTTCCAGGTAAAGATTAGGTTGCAGCTGCTTTGCACTTCACACAAGGGCTTCGAATGACGTCAAACGGCCCTTCCTTCTCCCCGCGTGTGTTTCCCGCTTTCGTACATAAAAGGGAGAATCGTCTAGAAACTCATTCAGTTCATTCCAAGACTGCCATGGGTAGACCACAGAAATTAAAGACACCGGAAGTACAATTCTCGACGAAAGGAACAAATTCGTCTTGCTGAAAATGGTCACGGAACCAATCACGGTCTACCACAGCGAACGCGAAACCATTATCACTACCATTATTCTAAGTAATGAAACATTCCCCCCCCGTCCCCCGTTACATCAGCATGTGTGGCGTTTGATACAGCTTCGCTAGACCCTCACGTTCGCAATGCCGTATGTTGGCTTTTTTTTTCTAGTTTTTCTTTTACTGATGCGAACACCGCAAAGACGAAGTGCAGGCGCAGCTCGCGCTCTCACGTGATACTCTCTGTGCTCACAACGACCTCGAAACAAAGATATCCTTAAAATTCGAGACAAAGGTACACTTTGCCGACTGTGGCTTCGTGTCACTCGCATGAAATATTTCGCCTTCCGAATCGGCATGGAGGACAGGGCCACTTGGAATCACCGCGGCAGCGAGGAAGCCATCGAACACGTTCTTCGCACTACAGCGCGCACAGGTTGTTGCAGGCAGCCGTGTTGGCCCGCCTTTACAACAGTGACACTCGTCACGACAGAGTCTTAAAAATGCCGATCTCATCTGTGATCTCATTGCAATTCTATTCAGTTCAGCTTTACTTCCTTAAAGGCCCCCCATTCAGGGGGTGTTACATGAGGGGTGGGATTACAAATAAAAGTTTAACAGCAATGATCCAATTAACATTGTAGATGATCAGTGATGCGTTCTTGGAAAGCAGATGATGAGGCAGGGGCATAGGCAGAAATTTTTGCACGGGGGGGGGGGGGGGGGGGGTAGCCTTATTGACTTGCCTGTGTGAGCGTGTGTTTCAGCTGATCTGTATACATGAGTGGAATTGTGGCGCCCGAAAATTATTCTGCTTATCTGCTGCTGCCGCAGCGTATCATGATAGACAATTGCAAATTGACCCTTTCATAGCTTCCTGAACCTGTGACATCGGCCTGGGTTACCATGGGACATCGGCCTGGTTATACCACGCTCGCGTGCCCACAAGTCAAGGAAATCGAGCACACAGCGTCTGAAGCGCAAGGCACAATGCTACTGCACGTCCTTTAGTATCGTAATAATATCTTGCCTCGACGCTATCCCCCGCGGACGTACGAGACCTTGTCGCCACGCAGAAAGCACGCTGACAACAACAGCGAAGATTTCAATTTTGTACGCCGCTGCAACGCAGTGGTTACGGTCCTTGGCTGCAGTGGCGTAGCCAGGGGGTGGCACACCGGGCACGCCACCCCCCCCCCCCTCCGAAATTTTTTTTCGCCATGGCATACAGAGTGAAAAATGACAATTTCAGGGAGGTGCCCAACCCGAAATTAAGGAGGTGCCCCCCCCCCCCCCCCCCGAAAAAAAATTTCTGGCTACGCCCCTGCTTGGCTGCTTACCCGAAAGACGAGAGTTCAGTCCCAGTAGTGGCGGTCGCATTTCGATGTAGGTGAAACTGTATAGGCCCGTGTACTGTGCGATGTCAGTGAACGTTAAAGAACAAAAGGTGGTCGACATTTCCGGAGCCCTCTACTACGGCGTCCCTCAAAATAATATCGTGGTTTTGGGACGTAAAAACACAGATATTACTATCTTTAATCCAACCAAGTGTTTTCCGCCTTGGAGGCTGGATGCCCGTGTACAGAGTGGATGCCCGCGTACTGTGCGATATCAGAACCCCAGCTGATCGAGATTACCCAGAGCCCTCCACTACGGCGTCGCTCATAGCTTGAGTCGTTTCGGCACGTTCTCACAAACCGATTCCCGTTCATTACAGCTGATCCATACGATTTGTTCATCCATACGATTTGTTATTTCACTCTTATGGTTCGGCTCGGCGGTTACTACCTGTCCTAAGTAGACATATTCCTTTACAACTTCCAGTGTCTCGCCACCTATCGCAAAGCGCTGTTCTCTGCCGAGACTATTGCACATTACTTTAGTTTTATGCATATTAATTTTCAGACCTACTCTTCTGCTTTCCGTGTCCAGTTCACTAACCATGAGCTGTAATTCGTCCCCTGAGTTACTCATCAATGCAATGTCATCAGCGAATCGCAGATTACTAAGATACTCTCCATTAAATCTTATCCCTAACTCTTCCCAATCTAGGGCCCTGAAAACCTCCTGTAAACACGCGGTGAGGACTTCGTCGATGCCCTCATTCCGCATTGGAGAGATCGTGTCGCCCTGCCTTACACCCTTCTTTATTGGGATTATGTCACTTTCTTTATGGAGACTATGGTGGCTGTGGATCCGCTGCAGATTTATTCCAGTATGTTTATGTAGGCTTCGTCGATGCCCTCATTCCGCAGTGCCTGCATGACTTCTGATGTCTCCACTGAATCAAATGTCTTCTCGTAATCTATGAAGGTTATGTATTGGGGTTGGTTGTATTCCGCGCATTTCTCTATCACTTGATTGATAAAATGAATATGGTCTATTGTTGAGTAGCCTGTACGAAATCCTGCTTGGTCCTTTGGTTGATTGAACTCTAACGACGTCTTAATTCTATTAGCTATTATTTTTGTAAACAGCTCGTAGACAACGGATAGTATGCTGATCGCCCTGTAAATTTTCAAGTCCTTGACGTCCCCTTTCTTATGGATTAAGATGATGTTGGCATTCTTTCAAGATTCTGGTACCCTCCCCGTCAAGAGACACTTCGTATACAGGGTGGCCAGTTTTTCTAACACAACCTCTCCACCATCTTTCAACAGGTCTGATGTTACCTGATCCTCACCAGCGGCTTTGCCTCTGCATTCCCTCTATAGCTTTCTTTACTTCCCCTATCGTTACTGGTGGGATGTCCAATTCCTCTGGGCTATAACTGCTTCTTGCAATATCATCTTCCTTGTCTCGGCTGCTGTACAGTTCTCTGTAGAACTCCTCTGCTACCTCAACTATCCTATCCATATTGGTTGTGATCTTGCCTTCCTTGGGTGGAGCACATTCGGCAAGCATTCTGAAATCATGAATAGTAGTCTACCAGTATCCCTCAAGAGGAAAGTATATAACAGCTGCATTTTACCGGTACTCACCTACGGAGCAGAAACCTGGAGGCTGACAAAGAGGGTTCAACTTAAATTGAGGACGGCGCAGCGAGCAATGGAAAGGAAAATGATAGGTGTAACCTTAAGAGACAGGAAGAGAGCAGAGTGTATCGGGGAACAAACGGGGGGTTAAGGATATCATAGTTGAAATCAAGAAGAAGAAATGGACATGAGAAATCAAGAAAAAGAAGAAAGAAAGAAAGAAAGAAAGAAAGAAAGAAAGAAAGAAAGAAAGAAAGAAAGAAAGAAAGAAAGAGAACGAGTAGATAATGCACGCCCCAAAATGGGGGGAAAGCTTCGC
>JALIZH010021447.1:17500-32500 GCA_030522465.1 Rhipicephalus appendiculatus
ATCGTCTAAATCGAAGGGATCTCATCCGTGCGAATAAAGAATCGGTAGGGAGATCACTGCCCAATCGTGATTAAGGTATTTATAACTATCAGGGAGGAGGGAAAGGGCGGGGGAAAGGACTGTCGCTTCAATGATTCCTCAAGCGTCGTCATTTAGAGTTTATCCGTTAAAAACTTCGCGACACCCTCCTATTACTCGGTTAATGTGACATCCATCAATTGCACATATCTGTAATAGATTTTTCTACTCCTCGTAATTTAACATTTCCCGAAAGAGTCGTTAGGAGAGCGGGAAAACCATCTCCTGCTGTTTTCTTTTTTTCTTCTTCTTGTAGCTTGCTGGTAATGTGCATGGCTATGGTTGAGACTTGACACCACCTTGCTGGTGCCACATTCAGCGCTGGTGCGGCCTCGCTGCTGAGATACAGCTTCGTCGTAGCTTGTGCGTGAACAATTTAACAGGTATTGGGAAGTGCGAGAGAGTGCCAACATTTACGGATCATGTGAATCGGATGCCGAAAGTTATCTTACAGCTAACATCACCAAAGAAATAGGCTACGCAGTTTCTCCTGCGATATGTTTGAGTGAAATGATTTTGCACGTAGCGCATTTTCAGGGCACTTACATCGGGTAGTTGACGGTTGCGAATCGTGCGAGGTATACTCGGGGCTAAAACGCCAGGCGCTGTCGTTGCGGCGCAGTTGTCAATGGTTCCGTCGATGATTTCGACATTGTTTTAACGGCGAAGCTTTTTAGCAAATCGTTCTTTGTGAGTTGATCCAGAAAACTATCATCATCATAAACGGGCGCGTGCCACAGAAGTCGGGTAAATATCACTACTCACCACTGGTCCACTAACAACGAAGAAGGCAACAGTTAGCCAAACAAATGGCTGCGAAGCGACGGCGGCGAACCGAAGACCCCGAGTACACACAACGAGAGGACACTAGGTAACAGGAAAGCCAATGGCGGCTGCGAGAAGACCCTGAAGCGGTGGAAGGCCTACGCCAACGGCGACGTGCCGGTAGAGCTATGACAGGTGCGAACGCTTGGTTTCAGTGTGAGTTTCTGTCTCTGAAGGTTGGACCGTATCATGTCTGTGACTGTCTGTGGTGTAACTCGAACCTCTCTACGCTGAGAACCTAGCATCACCTAGCATCACCTATAGCTAAAGCCTAGCAACAACCTGGAAGCAACCTAGAAACAACCTGCATCACCTAGCTAAAGCCAAGAACTAATTTAGAAACAATCAAATACCTCTTCAGAATCGTCCAGTTTCGCCGTTTCAAGCCTTGCGCGGCTTAGTGAAAACTTCACCAAAATTTCATCCCTCAACAGCACGATTGAAGCTTCCTCTAGTCTGTGTGAACCGTGTATGAACTGTGTACCATGCTTCTTGTCAAGAACATCTATGCCGTTCAGGTAACGTCAGCAGCGTCGCCTACGGTATCAACCCTTTCAGGCGCCACCTATGAAAAACTGTCTGTTAATGTGTCAATTCGATACAACGTTATTTCAAGACACTCAATATTCTGTTGCAACAAAAGTAATGTCATAATATGTTAATTTATGCATGTTATTGTAAATAATCCCAATTTGTAATTAAATATATATCTATTATGAAGTCACTCGTGCTCTGTTTCGAGATAAATAGAAAGTAATCTCAGTGTAGAAACACAGTGCACATTCATTTTTGGTTGTATCCATTTTGAGCAAAAGAAAAATTATGCTTTTCACATGGCTCGCAGGAAGCGGCACGTCGAACGACTCGTCGAACGTGGTAGTACCTTCTGCAAAGAGATCATATGCAACAGTACACTTCAAAATGAAGTTAACTGAAGAGAAATTTATTATGCAGGAGGTTCAATTCATCGAAAGCTTGATATATCTTGCTCATTCTCAAACCCTAGTTGATACAAATAACAAAATCAAGTGGTGTACACAATTGTGTACATAGCGCCTCAAAGGGTTAAGGAGTTTTAGAATAACGTACGCTAAATTAGCGTTCGTTGCGGTCGCCCGCTATTTTTTTTTTATCACTTAACGGCAGCCCGCAAGAGGTTAGCTTCTGACGCATGCGCAGTGACGCGAAACGCTAATGCAAGGCTTTGCGTACGCTATTCTAAAACTGCCTACTGTAATCCGCCGCAATGGTGTAGCGGTTACGGTGCTCGGCTGCTGACCGGAAGGCCGCGGGTTCGATCGCGGCCTCGGCGGTCGCATTTCGACGGAGGCGAAATGTAGAGTTCCGTGTACTGTGCGGAGTGAGTACACGTTAAAAAACACCAGATGGTCAAAATTTCCAGAGCCCTTCGCTAGGCGTCCCTTTTAATCATATCGTAGTTTTGGGACGTTAAACCCATTATATTATTACTATTGCCTACTGGGACATCCTAAATGCATGCACAGATGCAACCACCCTCAGTGTCGGGAAGAGAAGAAGATGCTGTAACGAAGACACAATAGCGTCCGTGACATCAATGATCTTGGTTAGCATAGTACGACAACAAGGACTAGGCAAACAAATCAAGTTTCAATCTCTCAAGTTCTGCTGCAGAAAAAAAAAAAAGAAAGGTAAGACGGCAATGACAGCACTGAGGTTTAATATAACTTCATTACAGCGAATGAACTTCCTCGGGCTGAAGTTTACTTCGGTAAAAGGCCGCGGTTCGAATATCTGAATAATTCGTACTAATAATCATCGCCGCGCTAACACTTTCATTTTCGCTTAATACTGGCATTATCGTGAATATCTCGGCACTCACAGATTACTCAAGGACGACTACTATACACTCTACGGCTGCGCTTCGGTTTACGTGGAAGGAGGAAGCCCGGTTGTTCAAAAAAAAAAAAATCAAAAACAAAACAGGAAGGTTGTATTTGGGACTGGTTGCAAGTTCCGCGTGTTTGACGCCGCGACGCTTATTTTGCTCCTTAGGCGAGCAACAAAGCCAGGCTTGCCAGGACTCCTCCTCCCTCCCTAACTCTCCTCCTTATCTGCCCTCTCTTTTTTTAAGGTCGCCTCTTCCACCTCGGCGTATGTTTCGTAAAAATTTACGTCTTTCTCTCTCTCTCTTCTTCGCCGCCGTGTTTCATAATAACGGTGTCCAGCAGTACGCAGATTGCGTCAAGATCGGGGCCAATCCACCAGTGGACGGCCTCTTAGCGGGGAATTCCTTCTGGAAAACCACTCCACATACGTAATAGCGACACACAGAGAGAAACTTGGAGAAGAAGGGAAAAGTTCGCATTTCGTTTGCCGTCTGAACAGGTTAACTCCGCGACGACGGCTCAATGACGTCAGAACGTTAACACGAGGCCGTAAACGGAACGTAGAGAGGAAAGCGTGGCCGGAGCGTAGGCACGGGTGACGCTTAAAACCAACAGTCTTTTCCTGGGAAACGTCCGTCGTCAGGGTTGCATTGTTAGCGCAAAATTTTGTTCGCCCTTTCTTTTCTTCTCTTTCGGTATCGCGCTCAGTTCAAGAGCGGCACGTGTCCATTGTTTTACAACGAGGAAAATGGACGCGCGTACGCACCAAAAGAAACAACCACAAACAATTAACACGAACACGTTGCAAGCACGCGTGAAACAACCCTAAACGGGTGAGTGTAAAGAGCGCATATGGAAGTATGAATGAAGGTTTAAGAAAAACAAAAAAAAATCTTGTCAGTTCTACGCCGTGAAAGCCGTCCTTTCAAGTTTTTTTCGTTTTGCCCTACGCACGTGACCCCTTGATCCCGTTACCTGCGTGACTACTACTACTACTACTATACTACTACTACTACTACTACTACTACTACTACTACTACTACTATAGAAGTAGTAGTACTACTACTGCTGCTGCTACTACTACTACTACTACTACTACTACTACTACTACTACTACTACTACTACTACTACTACTATTGCTGCTGCTGCTGCGGCTGCTGCTGCTGCTGCTATTACTACTACTACTACTACTACTACTACTACTACTACTACTACTACTACTACTACTACTACTATTGCTGCTGCTGCTGCGGCTGCTGCTGCTGCTGCTGCTATTACTACTACTACTACTACTACTACTACTACTACTACTACTACTACTACTACTACTAATGCTACTGATGACGACGACACAGGGTAGACTAAGCCGGCTTCACTGTGGTAGCGTGGCTTGAAACTTTTCTCGGGGGGGGGGGGCGGGGGGAGTTTCCATCATACTTTATGTATGATGTTCGTGCGTGCGTCTGCACCTGTATATATTGGCGGCGAGGACATACCGTGGCGCCCTCTGCCGGAGTCTCTCTGTGTCGTGTAAAACGACATCATGTGGTACCGACTGCGCGAAGTGTTCGACGACTCCAGTGATTCAGGCTGTTCAGCCGCTGCTTTTCTCGCTTTGGAAGCGTTGAATGTGTTTGTATTAGCTGCGAAACAAGCTAGAGTGTTTGCCAACAAAGGTTCTTAGCGAGCCAACGTGCGGTCATCGTCGCGTCGTGCACTTTCGACGGAGCGCGTGCGCGTGGCCCCATGGGTGTCCAAAGTGAAGAGGCGCTGTGTTAAAAGGTGAGTTGTCATGAAATTCACCCATTAATCTGTAAATCGAAGCATTCTCACATCTCGCGTACATTTATGTTTACCGAGGCAAGCGCGACGGCGCGCACCTGTCACTTGCCTTTTCGCGGAAAGTGCGCGGCCTAGAAGTAACGTTTCGATCTGCGTGGACTGCCGCGCACGAATCACGGCAACACCTCGCCCTAGTTTTTAGAGTGTTATCGAGTGGCTGAGGGCAAACGATGCTTTGACATTGGTTATTAGTTCGCGTGACCTTTCATAAAGGTAGCCGTGAGCTCTTTTGCCGCGATAACATTACTGTTCACAACAACCGTGGTTTGTGCGGCCCGCTACTTTCACTAGAATTAGTATCGGACGATTATTTATAACAAATATTTTTTCAATAAGCGGAACTTCACCCGCGTACATTTTCGTCTCCTTAATCCTTGCTTTCACTGCATGTGCTTCTCTGCGCGGGGTGTATTGACCGATCTGATGCGAGCACGTTGCAATACCTGCATGCATCGCTTGCTCGACTATTATTTACAGTTACCGTATCTCATTTTCAGTGACTCTGCCGGTCTTTGGCATCAACCAATTCGTGTACCAGCGGCTCAGCACATCACGGCTGCCAACAGAAGGAGAGACGTTCGAATATGCAACGCAAAAGAACCACATCAAGACAAAATTACTCTCGCCGCCCATGTGCTGCAGGCAGCTGGAAAAATCCATCCGGCCTGGCTTGAATAAACGTCGTAAATTCCTATGTGTACATTCCAGAGAAGTCCCACGTCGTACTCACCTAACATTTTAGCCCCAAACGCAGTACACAAAAACTTTTTAGCGAAAATGCTTGACGCACACGTGATAATAAATGCTGGTTTGCTTCCCCATTCTCAGCTTTATCGAACATCCATCTCGCTGCCTTTCGGTTTTGGCGTTTGCATGGAAACTCACACCATGGCGAGAAGTATAAGACCGCATCATGCGTTTCTTTAACTATCCAAGGGCCGAACAGAACAGATGCTGCGATCCCGCTGCTTCGGGAAAAATACATCGTTCTTTCCAGCATGGCACAAACAAAGGTAATAAACTTCTATGCGTACAGATGCGCGAAGTGCAACGTCGTACTTACCGAGCATTTCAACTCAAATTCCAGACGCCAAATCTTTGCGGATGCACGGACGCTCCAAAAATTAAAGAAAACAAGTAAAGTGGCCGCTGAGTGAGCTGCACACCCGAGGAAGAACGCTTGACTAGTTTCGGCAATGTCAGTTTTATTAGTCACGTACATCGCTACCGCGACGTTTTGGAAGGGCTCATTCACATTAAGGCTCGCTCGAATGCGTCCGGCACTGCGGTATCGAGCGGTAAGCAAACCCGTAGGCTAGAAAATGAACTGTCTCGGGGTTGAAAGCAAGCGCGCTGCACTGACGACGGCATAGACGCGATGTCGTTTACTACGTCACAGCGACAGCAGCGCCGGCCTCTCCAGTGGTCGCCCTCGAGGCCAATACACGCGCAAAACTGGAAAAAAAAATTTTGAGGGAGGGGGGGGGGGTGCAACCCTTTCACACCGCCGCCCCTCTTGGGTACGCTGTAATGTACTTTATATGTTCATCGCGCTGCCCCGAAGGCATGACAAAAAAACGTTAATAAATAAATAAATAAATAAATAAATAAATAAATAAATAAATAAATAAATAAATAAATAAGGAAGGAAAGAAAGAAAGAAAGAAAGAAGCAAAGAAAGAAAGAAAGAAATAGCGTGCCTGTTAGGGCGCGTGAAGATAACTGAAACAGTGTGCACGTTGTGAGACCGCAACCAACGGCACGCCACAAGACAGTTTGACTGATGGTGCGAATGGCTCTTTCAGCATAGCATGAGAGCGGTCAGAGCACCGACGACGGTGACGCTCTGCCTTGTGAAACTCACACGCTGGAGTCGACTATAGAAACGTCATCGGAGAACCGCTTTCCCACATGCGCTTGTTTTCGTTTAGTTTCCTCTAGAACGTTCTGGAATGGCGAATGCGTTCTAAGTGCGGCAGCGTTTAGTGGATGCTTAATGAAAGAAAAAGAAGAAGAAAACAAACGAATCTTGACAGAGACAATGCGTAGAGAGCAGCGAATCGCGCTAACATGTTTACAAAGAGCTATGTCTTTTAATTCGTAAGCTTTTTTTTAGCGGATGTGTCCGAGGCACCTAGACCATTTTTTTTAAAGACAACAATAAGCTGTTTGTATCTTTCGTTTGTTTCTGACATAGTGCGTAATTCTCTGCAACGCAATAAAACGGCAGTGGAAGGTTCTCGGAGGCTTTTCTTTTCACTCCTGCTTGTTTATTGCTGGTTGTGCGTGTTTTGTGCTCGTTATCTTTTTGCGTGCGTGGGCAGCCGAATAGATGCCCCGCATCACAACGGTTTCGCAAGTAGCTCATACCGAACAATGAAAGGAAGAGTGTTACGGTGGTGATAAAGAGAAAAGTCTAATATATCGGACGGTATCCAAGGTCATCGCTTAAGCGTTACACCGCACAAGATGATACCCACAAGAACGTGCGACGATATTGCAGCAATAACGGCTATACAGGGGATGTAGTAGACGTTTCGCGATCAGTCATTAAGCGATCAGCCATTCACTACAGTTAAAAATATCGAACCTGTATATTCGCGCCCTTACTTTTTTTTTATTATTCAAATGACTTATATGAAAGGTTCGCGCCATTACGACTGCACCGGCTACTCCTTCTATTTGCCGACAAAACATGGGATCATAGCTCGGCACACTCACTCATGAGTGCACTCAACTCACACTCACTCACACTCATTTGAACGTGGTGAGTTGAGTATGAGTGAGTGCATGAGTGTGAGTGGACGTGAGTGTGAACGTGAGTGAGTACTGCGAGTGTGAGTGGACGTGAGTGTGAACGTGAGTGAGTGCGAAGGCTGAAAAAATTGTGGTGAGTGAGTTTGAGTGAGTACTCCCTTAAAGTGCCGACCTATGCATGGGATACAAGAAATGAGGAAAAAGTGGTACGTATATGTCATACAGTAGAACACCAGATGTGCAAGCATAGCGCAATACATTAGGACACGAGTCGCAAAGGTTGGAGCAAGAGTTCGGGATGAGCAAAAACAGGTCACATGTACGCGTGTGAAGTCATATATTTGTACAGCTTATAATTCACAGCAAAATGCGGAGGACCAATGATTAAGCATAACGTAAAACACACGATCACTTGAAAAAGACGTTCCCAACCCCACAATGAATGACCGCGCTGCCCGTGCGACCAAGGACATCAGACAAGAAGACACTAAGACAATAAAACAAACAAGATATTAGTGAAACTGCACACTCTGACGCGGTAAGTGTATAGCCATTCTGAAGTCAGAGACTAATCTCTCAGCTAGCCTCATATATAAGCGAAAACGCGCTTGTCTTTTGGTATTCACGAGATACTTAAGAGCTAATTAAGCAAAGGTAGTGCATAAAACGGAATAAATGCGAAAAAAATGTAAACAAACATGACGCGACTAATGAGGCTAATGCAAGAACTAATGGGAGCGAACTGTAAACAAAGGGAAATCACCGCAAACTGCCTGCGGGAGTCTCTTTCACGACCTTGAGGATTTTTCCCCCTGCTATATTTT
This sequence comes from Rhipicephalus appendiculatus, assembly GCA_030522465.1. Classification (NCBI taxonomy): domain Eukaryota; kingdom Metazoa; phylum Arthropoda; class Arachnida; order Ixodida; family Ixodidae; genus Rhipicephalus; species Rhipicephalus appendiculatus. The sequence goes on from JALIZH010021447.1 coordinate 25,696, forward strand.
ATAATCATTTTCGCGCTTTTTCTTTTTTTTAAGTGCGCCTTTAAACATGCATCTACGTTCGTGACCGAAGCGCTTTCCTTGCAAATGCAAGAACGAAACAGAAATAGAGGCACCGACGGTAGATAAGAGACGGGGAAAAAACCTAATTGCCGATCGAGCATTAGCAATAAACGGCAATAAAAGTTATAGAAAGGAAAGAAAACATAACATGGACACTAAACGACGGATTGAGTAACATGACGTGGGGGGGGGGGGGGGGGGGGTGAGCTACTGCGTAGTCGCGTATACGCAAGATGTGTTGACACAGTGTCGTCGGTCTCACAACGGCGTCAACGAAGTGTGCTTCCGTACGAACTTGGTAGCGCATGTGTTGTGTACATCTAAATCGTTAATCAAGTGACACATTGTAATGAATTTTATAGGGTTAACGCGGTCATGGGATGGTATCATTGGGCAAAAGGTACACAAGGCATGGCACTTTAGACGCAGTATAATCCGGGGCTATGCTACACATCTGGGTTAAAATTGACTTCTTGGCCGTACCGAACTGACGCTTTTAGATGCGAAGCATCTTATAGCGGAGTTGAATCCGGTGGTGTGTGGCGTGCCGGCACACCACCGGATTCACTGGCCACCCCGTATATATAGGCACTGAATCTTGACCTGCAAGGTAGTGCCAGTGTGAGATTTCTCCTGTGCGTTGTTGAACAATAAAAATTCGCAGCGTGCGCGTTAACTAAAAGCGGACTGCGGGTCTCTGTGTCCAATCGGAGTCTTCTGTCTCTCATTGCCCATTAGCAGTGATTGGCATGTTCCAGTAGGAAACACCGGTCCATCACTGCGTGCTTTGCGCCTCCCCAGGTTTCTCTCCTGCGCAACGCCGCGATGAGCGCCAGCGTCAACGCCGCCGCCAGTGTAAGCGTTAGCGCCCGCTGCTTCGCATCTGCACGTGGTTCCATTTGCGGGAGATGGTGTAATTTTTTTTGTTGCACAGGACACAAGGAAAGCTTGAGACAGACACACTTTGTGCTACTCCACGTTTTTCTTGTGTCCTGTATCGGATGCGCTACACCTTTTTGCCACAAAATGCTAAACCAACAAGCCCAACGTGCAACATAGAACTAACACTGTTTGCAAACGGTGTACCCTTGCAATCACTAAAGTGCGCCGATAGGCCAGACCGTGCTTGCGTCAATCAGGGGTTAGTGCAACGAACGGTCGTTGCATCAATCAGAAATTAATTGAGCGTGAACGATCGTTTACCCCCTTCGCCCCCCCTTTTCGTACACAGAATCACCGTGCATTACTAGTATGTTACCAGAGTTATCTACCTTTTATTTTGTTTCAATTTTATGTGCATTTGCGCGTGTCTTCATGCTAGAGCTATCAGCGCTTTCGCTCGCTCGCAATGCGCTCGTTTGCGACTCGCATTTCTTCTGCTCGCAAGAAACGGCGCTCAGCTTTGCGACCGGCTCTTGTCAGTATACTTTCGCCGACAGATGTCTTGGCCCTTGACCATACTAAGAAAGAACAGCAACAAAGAAAGCGACGTATTATGTACATTAACTTGCCTGTTTTCCAATTTCTGCACATTCTGCGAGTTATATTTATACCTATAACTCGCATTTTCGTTCTATAAGCAATTTCATGAGAGGATGAGGCGCGTAAACACCTCTGTTCTCATCAAAGCCCACAAATAAGATAAGCTACTCAAGCTTCAGGACGAAATAAAATGGAGAGTGAAAGAGGAGCAGGAGAGATGGCGTTTCGCCACAAAGTTTGGCGTGATATATGTGTGTGTGTGTGTGTGTGTGTATATATATATATATATATATATATATATATATATATATATATATATATATATATATATATATATATATATATATATATATATATATATATATATGTGTGTGTGTGTGTGTGTGTGTGTGTGTGTGTGTGTGTAGATAGATATATACACACACACACACATCGCGTCAGTGTACGCGCAGCGGCTTACGCAGTTTGTCGCTTAAGACGCGTACACCATGCCGGTTTGCCTATGACGTCAGAGGTTCAAAAACGAATCGTTGAGAAAGACGGTCTCGTCGCTTCACGGTCGTCTGCCCCTCTGCTGCGCAATCGGACCATTCGGTGTGTTTTCTTTCTCACATGTTCTTGCGAAACACGTTAAAAGAGATGTATGAGAACAACACTAGAGGGATCACAATGAATAGAGGGAGAGCGAAACGCGTAATTTCTTGGCGGCGAACAGAATAGGTGTGCGTGCATACGCGTGCATACGTGTGAGAAAATAAACCCCCTCCCCCTCTGCATCCCCTTCGTCACGGGGGTCATTACGTTCCTTTTGTTTTGCGTACGCGAGTCTGCATTCTGTTTGCGCAATGAGTATCTGAGGCGCGGAGACGACGTTTCTGAGCAAGCTGTTTTGTGCCTCCGAGCTGCTCTGGATAGAGATGCGGGCAGCGAGAATTTTTTTTTTTATTTGGCGAGAGCCTCAGATACCTGATCACACGCGAGAAATGACCGTCGGTTCCAACTCGAGTGATGCAAAAGATCATCATCATGCAGTGACGCCCCCCTTACCCTATGACACCACCATGACACCCTGGTCGCCAAAATCATTGACGTAATCATAGCGTCACTATGACGTCACATAACCTGGCGTCACATGATGGCGTCATCGTACGACATCATCACTTGGTAAAAAGCAGGGGCGTAGCCAGAAATTTTTTTCGGGGGGGGTGGCACCTCCTTGATTTCGGGGAGGGCACCTCCTTGAAATGGTCATTTTTCGCTCTGTACGCCATGGCGAAAAAAAAATTTCGGGGGGGGGGGGGGGGGGCACGTGCCCGGTGTGCCACCCCCTGGCTACGCCACTGGTCAAAATTTAGGCCGATCTCGGAGGCACTGCAAAACCACGCAAGGTGCTGAAGGTTATAATGCTTCCTATCCCGAAAGCAGTGCAAAACCACGTTTGGGGCGGACCGCTTTCCAGATGCAGGAGGCGGGGTAGGGGGGGGGGGGGGGCGTCAATGTCATCCACTGTGAATAAAAAAAATTACACTATCTCCCACTAAAGGGAACCATGTGGGGATGCGAAGCAGCGCTGGTGTTCACTTGTGTTTCCATTTGTATGTTTCCGTGTATGTTTGATTTGTGTGTGGAGTTGTGTATCAGAGGTGCTGCTTGCGCTGCTGTCACAGCTTACGTTACCGATGTTCTACAACTGGCGCCAACGTTGACATCCATAGAGCCGTAGCGAAGGGGAGTGCAACGGAGCGAGCGCGCATCGCATTATATTCGAGCGCACGCCGCATTAGGGAGTTTTAGTATAGCGGGAAACAGCAAACGCAAGGATTTAGCGTTAGCGTTAGCGTTGCTTGCTCCAAACTCAGCATGTGCAGAACGTAAACGTAGCCCGAGCTCTTACGTACGAACGCTATTTCTCGAATATAGCGTTCAACGCTAACGCACGCAAGAGATCCCGTACGTAGGGCAAGATGGCGGTGCCTGTTGAAGCGAGAGCTGTCCACTTCGAATCTTTCTAGTCGTCGACCTGCATTATTAAACGCATTAATTCCCAAATAATGCTCGTATTCGACTTAGATTTTAGTAATGAGGCTACGCCAGCCGTATACAGCCGATAAGATGCCTCCGTTTTTGAGATACACAGTCGATTTGCCCTGCAGAAGGCTTAACAAAATTTGTTTACAGGGTTCGTTCATATTTTCCGCAGCCGCGCAGAGATGGCAACGTTGTATTAATTCGCCTGTTTCCGATATAAGGCAAATATGGCGAAAAGTCAAACTGAGACAGGTAATAGGGTTTTTGAGGAATGCTCGACTGTGGTATATGTCGAAAGAAAGCACGCAACACTGAACTAAATGCGGCACGGAGACGCAGCAGTGGTGACTTCGGATAGCTCGATTTAGTGGCGCACTTGAGGTTTTCACAGTGCATTTAGTGTTCTTATAACTAGATGGCGCCGTATGTGCTTGCGTTAGCGTTAGCGGGAATGCCTTTGGCTGTACTAAAAGCCCGCCAGTTGGCATGCCGCGCGTTCCGTTTTAGCGTTAACGTTCAGCCGCACGCTAACGCTAACGTAAGCGTTTCCCGATATACTAAAAGTCGCTATTATATACGAGCGCACAGCTGCGCCGGAGAGAGAGAAACGGGAGAGGAGAAACGAAGCGGAGGCAGCGCTCACGCCACCTCCTCCACCCCACCTGCTCCCACCTCCTCGCGCTCACGCGAGGAGAGGGGGGAGAGTTGGCGCATGCGCAGTAGGGGTGGTCAGGCGGCACACCACCGGATTGAACTCCGCTCTAAGCTGCTTCGCATCTAAAAGAAGAAGGTGGCTTTCGTTTTGGAATCGTCTTAGCAAACGCATTAGGTACGGCGTGATTTTCTATTCGACTTCCCCGAATGCGGCAAGTAACGACGACGCGGCTTACACAATAATCAATACAGCAGATGTTATTGATGAACACGGTGTGGTCCGTGCAGCGCGGCTCATTCATACCAAGCCTTAAAGGGGCCACGATACGGTCACCCACCAAAGCGCGGTTGTCAGCGAAAAATAGGAGTCCAGGGTGTATTGTCCCTGTTCATAAAACCTTGTGGTCCCTGTTCATAAGACCTTGTGGCTTCGCGCTACAAACGGGTGGTTGTCTATTTTCCCTTTCTTAACCTTTCCGCCACCTTGCAGAACTCATTTACATTACTTGTGTGCATGTGCTTCGAGTTGTCGATGAATTCGGCCCCGCGCTGCCAATTGCTAGCTTCCTGGTTAGCTCAATTGGTAGAGCGACCGCCCCGGAAAGGCGTTAGTCCCGGCTTCGAACCCCGGATCAGGACGAACTTTTCGGCAAATGAGAAGATTTTCTTTCTGAGAAATTCGTACGGATTTCCTTGTGGCTTCGTGCTACAAACGGGTGGTTGTCCATTTTCCCTTTCTTAACCTTCCCGCCACCTTGCGGGATTCCGCAGAACTCATTTTCATGTCCCTGTTCATATATGAAAAATGATGTGTAAAAGAGTTTTTTTTTTTTTTTTTTTTTTTTTTTTTTTTGCAAAATGAGCCCTAGAAGTCGCCGGCTATAAACCCCGCCCACTACCGGCGACCGCCATTTTGCCATGACATCTGTGACGTCATGTGCTTCATGGAGAGGAACCGCCTTCTTCTACGTAAGTTTTATCCCCTGCAAATCGACTAATTTTCAATGACAAGCTGAAGAAAGCTGAAATAGCTCCATTGTACGTAGAGCTGACCACGAAACAAAATCGTTGGCCGGAATACAGACGCTCGCAAACTAAGCGGCGTGTTACGTCACGGCTCACGAATGAGCCAGTGTTGTCAGACTCTCAGGGCCACTCACGCGTTTATAAAAATATTCATTATAAATTAAGTGTTCGACCAAGTGCGCTGAAATTTCACCAGCTGGTTTGTGAACATCCAAGGATTAACCTCCATAACACAGATTATGAGCGATAATTGGGTGTCATGGACCCCTCTACATGATGCTGCTGCTGCGCTAGAACACGGTGGCAGTACCTCATTCCTTAGACCTACACATCATTGCTGACGCTCTATAGCAGCGGTCTCAAACACGCGGCCCGCGGGCCGCATGCGGCCCGCGAGGCCCTCGGTTGCGGCCCGCGGCCCACACATTTTTTTTTAAATTTTCTTATCAAGTATGTTCGTGAGCTACAGACCTGACTGGTCTAAGGCATTGTCTCCGTGAGGCATCCCTTGTGTTCACGTTGTTTTGAAACATAACCGTGAAACAAAAAATTATATTTCACAATCGGCGTCCAGATTTGAGTAATTTTCGAGAGTGGTATCGACATGTTTTTGGAATCCTGGCACCAAATCTTCTTGAGAAATGACCTGTATATGAGATATGGGAAAGTTTTCTTTCAAATAGCAGCGCACCCCCCCCCCCCCCCCTCCTACCTCCTACACCGCCCCGGCCCTTGCGGGACTAATTTGCGTGACTGCGGCCCGCTGGCTGAGGTGAGTTTGAGACCCCTGCTCTATAGTATTGAAACTTCAAGCCATCCCCGACGCTGTTCAAAGTTCCAGCACTAAGATGCCTACTCTTACACAACTAGACATCTTCATTGATACTCGAGCGGCTCTTCAAGAACTTAGAAAGTTCACACGGTGATGCAGAGAGAGAGAAATAGATGAAAAGGAAAAATCAGGGAGGTTAACCTGGTACAGTAACCGGTTTGCTACCCTGCACAGGGATGCAAATCTTCGGAGCAATACATAATGTGAATCGTGATGCGGGTAACGGCGGTAACTTGCGGTAACGTACGCTGGATTCGAGGCCATGCTGTCAAGCCTCACGACGTGTTGACCAGCAGGCACATAGCCCTCCTAATCCAGATTTTCCATCCATCCCATTCCCACCTCAACCACTCATCTCACTCCGCGCCTGTCAAAGTTTGCCACCGCAGGGCACACGCGCTCTTATACCACCGTATGCCTGTCTCTACAACGTCAGCTTACTGGAAACAGAAAAAAAAAAGCAGGGGAGGGAGGAGGGTTTGCAATAGATGGAAGAGATGAAGTTTGGGCGTGTTAGTAGTTAATCGTACTTCAGGAACCATAGCGCAATAAACGTACAAGAGACAAGATGACAACCGGAAAAGCGCTTACTTCTTGCCTCGTGTTCGTTTATTGCGCTGCGGTTTCTGAAAAAAAATAAATAGAGCCATTATATGAAAAAAAAATTCCCTATCACCCGCTAAAAGGAACCATGTGTGGATGCGAAGCAGCGGGGAGATGGCT
>JALIZH010021447.1:37500-38739 GCA_030522465.1 Rhipicephalus appendiculatus
AGTTCGAACCCCGGACAAGCAGAAATGTTTTATACAATAACAGCCACGAGGCTGTTTCCCTCCTAACTTCGTGTAATTTTGTGCATGTATTCTAACTTTGTGTTAGACGTATTTCCTTCTAACTTCGTGATGCGAATAGGCGGATGACATTATTTTTCATTTCCCTTAGCTTCTGCCACCTTGTGGACACGGCGGAAACTGGCTTGCTGATACGAACAGTAGTAACGATTCCGACAGTCTCGCCACACTGAAGCCCGAGGAGCGGTTTCCCACGATGCTTCGTCGACAGAAAGGAATACGAGAACGAGCCACAACACAAACAACATTGTTATTGTTACATTAGACGCAAGGAAGAAGCTCACCATTCCAAGGTACACGCGTTAACACGATACCTTCGGTCGGCCTCCGAAACGCAGTAGGCAGCAACTATCGTCGAGTGGAATAGCACTAAATATTCGACAGTCACTGCAGCTGGCCCCGGTTTTAACTTTTCGGTTTCGTTCGCGGCTCTTGCCTTAGTAAGGTTGACGGGCTCCGATCGGCGATAACGGCGCGATAACGTTATAACGTCGACCATCTATGCGGCGACCAATCGCAGCGGAGCTGAGTGACACCCAAGCGCGCTTCCGCTATACTTAATCGCCGATGCAATAAAGTAAAGCCGGCGATAAGGAGGAGTAAAAGCAGTAAAGGCGGCTCAGTTCATTGCATTGCTCTTTGGTTTTCCGGCGCTTTCCGTTTGCGCCTCGTCACCGAGATATCAGAGGATTTGGATTCGGGACTTCTTAAACAACCGGGAACGGCACGAGGCATAGAAGAAGGCTTTGCGGTTTCTGGAACAGAGACGAGTGAAAGTGAAGACATGGTGCTTCGTGCGCAGTTTCGTGCCCCTGTGACCGTTACAAGCGCGTTCGCGCGCTTTACTTCTCTCGCGTTGGCGGCGGCCCTGCTACTCGTGATCATGATCATGACGCTGCAGTTCATCACGGAGCCTCAACAAGTCACGCCATTGTGTCCCTTGCCACGAAGACGTCTTGGCCCGGCAGGTAGGTGCAGCTTTTGGAGCCCCTATATTCAGTCTCCTTGCGCGTAATGCGTGCTATAGAGTACCGCAATGTACGAAATACAGTGACGATTATAGTGAGCAAGGTATCTGTGGGACCGCGACTGCAGGCTGAAATGCTGGAAGATGGTCTGCGCCCATAATGTATGGTGAAGGCACGACGGACGATGTGGATT